>JASGXE010000692.1:0-28483 GCA_030068105.1 Sinentomon sp. SZTP_YWyxl
CTACAGTCGATTGGGAAAGCAGTGAATGAAATCCCGCATGCATGTGTCAGGTAGCTGGCGGATTTGAGTTTTGGGCCGTATTCCCTGTTGCCTGACCGAGTCACTTTTTCCACAGATTGGTTCATCAACTCACGCGCCGCCGCCGTTGCTGAGGCTGTTGAGCTTCACACGAATAACAGTCCCAATGATGGTTGGGATCAGGATTGCCTAAAATACAATCTAAAATTCAAGCATCATTGATGGAACCATCATACAACCCGGAAGGAAACGTGTCAAGCCCAGTTGAGTGGACAGTCGAAAGTCATCATCATCATGCCATCCTGAGCTGGCAGCCATGCGGCCGGTGACTCGGCAAAGAGGGCCACGTTGCCCTTGCGTAAACACAGAAACCGGTAATCGTGTGACAAAACAGACCAATTTATTGGCTTGGTCACATAACTCCACTTATCATTCATAACTTTTTAACAACACTACTGAGCTCAGCTCAAACAAATACAAGATTTTCAACCGATAGAGCACTATTGCTACTCCATGATAAGTTCTCTTAACAGCTACCTACAATAGGACTTACTGTTTTTTTAAGCATGCAATAACAAAACGAAACGTATCGAACTGAAAAAGGAAATATAGTGGTGTCCTGAAAATGTTTAAAACGAAAGTCAACCTGGAAAGTAAGGGCAAAATAGGCATTAATCTGAAAAATAACTTGAGATAAAGCAAAAATAAACAATTTTGAAAATTATTCTGGAAAACAAAAAAGAGAATGATTTCTGTTGCAATGTAGCAAAATATTTTGCATGCAAGAATTACACGAAAAGAAAGAGATGTCAAATGAAAAAGAAGAAATATTGTTATCCAGAAGAAGATAAAAGTACAAAAACAAGACAAAAGTTAACCCGGAAATAGAAGGGAAAACATAAACCTGAAACAAAAGAAAAAACCAAGTTGACACGGGGAAAATACGAAAACTCATGAGGAATAAACAAAAAGCTAAATGGAAATTATCCTGGAACAAAAAGACGATAAAGATTTCCGTTATGCTGTAATAAAATAAAAACAGAATTTAGATCGACAGAGCAAATTTTCATGAAACAGAACCAAACAGAACTTGGAAAAGGAAAAATTGGAACTGGAAGAGTTATGGAAGATTTTAATGTCAAAAGTTCAAGACGAACTGAGGAAAGATTATATCAACAAGTTTTGAGGCATAAGACGAAGGGAGAGGTCTGAAAAAGAAATATTTAGCCATAGAAGAGGGAAACGTTCAAATAAATATTCCGAAAGGCATATCATCTGAACTGGAGAATAATTGCATCCAATTTAAATCAGGCTTTACCGGGGAGTGAATTATTAGCAGAGGGTTTCAAGAAATCAGGACCTATATTGCGCAGGTTCAATGTGTTCTAACGCATTGGCGACCTGTGGAGGCATGGCGTTCCATTCACGGATGTTCCTTGGAGGATAGAGAAGTGACCGATGTCTTTACGGCAGCCTATTTGTCTTATCTTTAACTTATGGTCATTACGGGAGGCAAAAGATGGAGTTTTAAAAAGGGCTTTCAAATCAGAGAGGTGTGGGCAGCCAAAGTAGATCCGGGAAAGAAGAGCAAGCCTAGAGCACCTCCGCCTGCTTGCAAGGAAGTGCCAGCCAAGTCCTCGTATCATTTCAGAAGGGCTATCAAGTTTACCAAATCGGTTAGTAACGAATTGCGCTGACCTCCGCTGAACCTTTTCAATTGCTTCCATTTCTTGTATCTTGTATGGGTCCCAAACAGCTGGTGAGAATTCAAGGAGCGGCCTGACGAGAGAAAAATAAGCAGCTGACTTTGTCGAGGGTGAGGTTTGCCTTAAAGCTTTACGGGTGAGGAACAGCATACGATGAGCTTTGTTAACAAAGTCCTCGCATGAAATAGGCTTTGTTCGGATGTTTGTGGAAACGTCTCCAAGAAGATCCAAATTATTTTTTGTCCTTTTTGTGGTTTTTATTTTGTGATTGTTTGTACTTCAAACAAAACCGGGTGAGTCCAAAAGCTCCTCTCAAAGCGAAACGCTTGGAACACAAACGGCGGAGAGAAAGGTCCGACTTCGGTGGAAAGTTCGGTGCGAAAAGCTCGATTTTCAATGAGGTCGCATTGCATGACAGGGGCTGTCAATGAAAGTCAAGAAAACCTTGTTACATCCGGGCGAAATTAACTCCGAAGTTGTTTTCCACTGGACCCTTCTCTCCACTGTAAGTGCATCGCGACGATGGTTCATGGGTTCGTCGAAACATTTCAATTTGCCAAATATTTTAATTGAAATTAGCGGAATCAGCCATGCTTGAATATCCCATTCCCGCTAATGAAATTCGTCCAAATACATTTTTGCATTTGTGATCATCTTGTGGCGTGAACATGCCACTGATAATTACTATGACGCGCTGGCGCGATCCTGAGATCCACATTCCCAAAAAATCTAATCAAATTTTTCATCGGACATCGGCGCTGTTAACGTGCCACAAACGACTACTGGACTACATCATGCTTCATGCAAGACTCAACGTTCTGTGCATTGCATCTGCCTCCATGTTTATTAAAGGTAGAGCAGGTAAGAAAAAAATCCCAAGCTATGGGAACACGTCTCACTCCTTTTTTAACTTTGGAGAATAGACAGCAAAGAACTCCTCTGCTGTAACCATCAAGACCCACATGCATGTGCTTTGAATTTCAATGAGGACCACAGCCTCACCTTTTTCAGAGTCTCAAGATTCTTTCTTGCATGGGCAAAAGGTACGCTGGACGATACGGACGGGTGATCTCGGACTCACTCAAGGTAGCACCTCACATCATATAATTTTGTGGTCGTCTCTCCCACTAAATTTGGTTGGACCCAGAATAAAAAAGAAGCACGTCTACCTGTGCAGACCACGGCAAGGCACCCCAGCCCATGCAATGTGCTCCTGTGGGCTTTTCAGTTCCACATAATGACCTCCGGTACCAATAGCTTCAGGGGCCAAGAGCACAACAATTTCAAGCCGAATCCCGAAGTCTGAAGAGTCAAACTGTCTGCAATGTTGAGCACGGAGGAATCGTGCGAGAGAGAGGCCGGTTGCTGTTATTATTTGGTTTCGAGATGATCAATCTGGCAAGATATTGCAGGAATATCTTGGATTACGCGAAGGGAGAGCCCAGACGGAAGACCAGAACAGGTATCCGCAGATGAGTTGTCCCATCAAAAGGTGCTCGCGTTGTGCACTCATCACGTTTGGGTCCGCTTCAATTCCAGCGGGCTGCGTGGTGCCAGTGTGATTTCCTCGACAAGAAATATTCAATTCAAGTTTCAACCTTGATATTATTGCTCAGGCAGAGCGGAGCAAATCAAGCTCATAAGTCTGACCGGACAAGTATCGATTTGTTTATACGTATGTAGTGTCTACCCACTCTAAGTAGTGTCTTGCGGTGTCTGATGAATAACTTGTTCCAAAAAGAAGAATAAGGACGCAGAAACGTTAATGTCGCTTGTTTTGAGTGGTTGATCATGCCGATGGCAAAATCGCATGTCTCATGAGCCTGGCGGCTGTTTATTGCACGTTGCACTTTGGAATGGACGCGATTGTTGTGAGTGCTGTGTTGCCTTGTCACCTTATACGGTGCCGGAATTCGCATAATATCCAGAAGCCAAATAGGCGAACCAGTGTCTTTCACTGTGCCAAATATTGGATAATGTGCCATGCGGTTTCAATCAGATTGCAAATGGTCAACTTCCAGGCACGAAGAAGAATGTTAGACACTCCCTTCTCACAGCAAAAGGGATGAGATCGCTTTTGTAACCATGTAAACAGCATATTAACTAGGAGAACAATTCTTGCTCGGCATATACAACGGTAACAAAGTGTGAGTGTGAACAGCGCAAAATGGTGTGAATGACCCTTTGGTTTGACGCATCCAGGATATCAGTTTGACGCATCCAAGATATTTTTTTATCGCCGTCAGCCAACATGGCAGAAAGGGCGTATGGATCGGCAGCATCGATCCTAATGAGGTCATCTTCAAAACCGGACATGTCCAGTTCTGGTGGATCAACACCGACCTTGGAGAATCAGAGCCAACATGACGGAAATCAGGTCGGTTAAGGGTTCATCCGAGGTTCTGCAAGCGAAATATTCTTTGGGCAATTTGAAACTCAACAGGCCCACTTGTTGTGAATTAATGTGTTTAGTTTAGCTCACATTCTTTCAACAAAGAAAGCAAAAATATATAAATTTTGATTCCTAGCCACGTAGTGGACAAGGTTGTGACACAAGGGAACATGTGATATGCCATCACCATGGCCCTAAACGCGGTCAAAAACCGTGTTAATCACCCGATCAATTCCACAAAACAGATGGACGCGTGCAAGCATCAAAACAAACGCCAACAAAGACCCTTGCGCGGTTTTTCTTACAGGAGAAATTTGTGGGGCCAACCCGGCATTTCTTGGTTCCAAATAAAGATATATGTTTTTCCTTGCAATAAATAGATGTTCCATGTGAGATGATGATTTCACTGGCAAACCAATTGTTGCCCACAACACGCAATTGTTGCACATGGTCCCATGCATCTTGATGCATTCCCCTGGATGCGTAACACCTTTTTTGTAAAGCACGGAACACGCTTGGCGCATTTATTATTCAAAGGGGTGTCAAGAAGCATCCACAACAGTGCAACAATGCTTCTTTTTTATTTTCTGACCGGCAACATCTCTTTTCAGATGGAAATTAGGTGGAATAGACACATGTCAAAGTTTTTATCATCATTGATTCGACATTGATCATCATTGATTCGACATTGATCCACTCATTGCCTTCAAATTTGTCTATTTTCATCTCAACCATTTAGTCTCTTTTCAGACTAAAATAATCCGAATAAGTATTACACGGAACCTCCCATAATCCGGTTCATCCAAGAATTTCTGCATCACTTTTGAAATTGCAGCAGCATCTTTCTGCGCTGATGCCAAAAATCCTTCTTGTCCTTGAGGCATTGCACACTGGAATGAATGTCTGCTTTCAGAAAATGTGAGGGCACCGGGCACGCAAGTGATGTATACGCGCAAAAAACTCATGTTTTCACGAAGGAATGTATGCTGTATGCGCATGTGAATTTGCTTCGCCTTCAAGATCGGTGGACGCGTATAAAAGTTTTATACGTTTAGCGACCTTGACCTATATGTGGAAAATGTGTTGCCGATCGTACACATCTATGGTTTTGAAAAACGCAGATTCTAGATTCACAAAGTTTCCAACATCCTTTGGAGTAGGCATTTTATTTGGCCGGACTTTGTTAATGGGAGAGCCTGGCCAAGCCCATTTTTCACGAGACCTTTGTTGGATCATTATTCAAATATTCAAAATACCCGGGCCATGGGAGATTTCTGTCAGACTTTTGAAGCACGGGGCAATGTTATTCCCCATCTACTGTATGTATAGTAAGCGCCGTTAAATGCATTCCTTCATGTGATGTGTTTTGCGGCGCATGCGAAATGGGGAATTACATTGCCCCGTGCTTCAAAAGTCGAAAAAAAATCGCCGATGTGTGATCGCTCCTGAGGGATTGCTCCGGCGTGGAATTGAACGACGTCTGGGGTACAATTGCTTCCGAGAAAGAGTACTCATACCTCTCTGACAAGCCATTTTCAGTAGCCTGGTAAGCATAAGATTCCAAGTTTTTCTTCTTGGAAGAAATGGGAAATAATCGGCTATAATGCCGCTTTGACATTTTTGTTGTTTTTTTTCCTCCATTTTCAGCATTCATTGTACCCGACAACGAGATTGGCGACAGCCGGAGCCGGAGCACATGCACACAAGGCCATCAGAGAAAGGAGCAAATCATCTCCTCGCCATTTTGCACAATTCGACGAAGCTCATGCGTCTGCGAAAGTGGCAGGGCATACCACATCACAATCGGTGTATCGAGAAGGAATTTACCAGTGCACAATATCACCTTCAATTTCAATCCAGAAGTTGGCCAGCAATCAGCACAGGATCCAATCGCACACTGTCAAATTGACCGAGGGCGGTGGTAGTGGAAGTCCAACGGGGGCCCAACAGCCCCTCTCGCGGGGTGGGCTACCCTTCACTAAAACTGCCAACTGTAGCCAAAGTCCGAATAAGCATGTGCAAAGTTCAAACCAACAACCCACTTTGGCTCACAGTTCAGTCCACCAAAATGACAGGTTGGTCAGTAAAGTGTTTTGCCCAAGAGTGGTTCGCCACGCACCCGAGAAAGATCGGGCAGAAGGTCACATGTCGACGGCTGTTACGCCGGTGTTTTTCACTCAACACGGCATTGCAAGGAATAACAGTGACCTCACAGGGCAGTGTGGAAGGACTGCCGCAATGACCCCGGACTGCACGAATTCCAAACATTCTCGAAGGGCAGGAGCAACAAAGCAAGCTGATCGACCAAAATCGCACCCGCTTCCAGGAGATGAAATGCACACTCGCAGACAGAAATTGCCCGCTGGGCTATCTCCGATCCCTAAATTCCCTGTCAAAGGCTGCAATAGCATAAGTCGCCCCGATCTGAGAAAACTGCATTCTGCCCATTGCTCGCCAGAAAACTTTGCTTCGTTTAAGTGCAATGACGGTCTTTTTTGTGCAAAGTCGGCCACTAAATTCTGCAACCAATTCATTCATAATTCCGAACCGTTCAACGCAAGTGGCGGCAGTGCGAACAATCATTGTTTTGGAACAACGGCGGTCAGTTACCCTGATCGGTCTTCCATCGAGAAAACCTCCGGGGTGAAGTTGGAAGCCCAACAACCCGCAACTGCACCACCGCTGTCTTCGTCGGAAATAATCGTCAACGAATCGGATTTGGCAAATTCGGCAATAAAATCCAAGCTCACCGTCTCACCAAGCCCGGTATCGAAAATACAGAAATCCTCGCCAATGAGCACTGGAAACTTCTACCACACTCCTGTTCTCACTGGATCAACTTCCATGATCAACAGAAGACTGCCTGAATTGCCTCCAAGTTCTCCTCTCTGCCAAGATGGCGTTCAACCGGAAACAGCCGAGTACAGTTCGCCATTGAGTGTCGGATCATCTGACGGATATGAACAGAGCTTGATTGGGAAGAGATTTCCAGTCCGAATGAAGCCGAATCGGAGAAGGAATCCACTCAGCTTCCCACAACATCTGGACAACTTTGATGAACCCCGTCATCAGTTGGTTAGTTAGTGCATGAAAATAATTGGCATGACTTCACTGTAGGCCTAAACATCCGCTAAAATCAATACCAAATTCACACTAGACAAAACAAAATTTCCCGTAAAAGCTGTCTGCGAATGATTTTTTCTAACCTCTTCATTCGGAAAATGTGAATTCATTCGCTGACGCACTTTCCAGAAACCAAATTTCAGCCGAACGTCCACACGAAAAAATAACAAATCCGCACACGTCCAATAAGAGATTTTATAGCGAGCATACACGACGTTGGAAACACAGTGTGGTCAAAGTCTGAATCTCATCGAAACATTGTGTCCTTTTCGGCAGAATGGACTGGTGCCATCAGTTCTTTCGTGTTCGGGGCAGCACCCCTGTGGAGTTCCAGTGGGCAGAGTACCTACGTTGCGCCGTGTTTCTTTTGCAAACACCCTCAAAATACCCGCAGATGTTTTCACGATTTTCGCATGAATAATTTCCAACTTTTTCCATTTGTTTTTAGCAGATAATGGGGACGGTGGCTGCGCCCCCACCAGTTTTATCAGTGTTTTGGCTGACGAGGAGGACGGCGACTGCGCCCCATCCGCTCTTGTATAGTGGCGACGGGATTAATGTCATCATCACTAAAAAATTGCGACTGTTAAGATTTTATCAAAAACTCCATGCGGCAGAAATTGAAGATCCTCTTTAAAATAACCGGGGTCAAAATCTGACAGCTCCAGAAGGTTTCCTTCCAATCTGACCCTAAAATTTCTACCGCCTGCATGAGAGTAAAAAGAAAGAAAAGACAGTTTCGGAGGCAACGTTAAATGGGAACAACGCATGTATGAGAACATTAATTCCGCCGCCACAACATCTGCACGTCAATAAACTGACCACAATAGAACTCAATGGGAATTTTACAATCTTGCAGCCAAGAAGATTGGACTCAATTGGTGGATCCTCTTCGGATGAAAACCGATCGTCAGGTCACGCCAGCATGTCAGATAGTCAGATCAGTTCATCACCCAAGGAGGGAAGCCTGACCAGGCACGATCACGCCTGGCACAATTTGCTCAAAGCTGTTCCTGAAGATGAAAGGTAAGCACAATTCCCAGAAGATTTTTAGGGACCGGTGACTGGGGCAGAACGAACTGAGGCAGAATTGGACTGAGGCAGAATTTTTGCATTTTTGGAGGCTGATTTTTTTCATTTCTGCGGGTTAGGTTAGGTTAAGTTAGGACAGGTGTAAGCTACCACCTCCAAGCAAAACCTCCCTCCAAAACTCCCTCCTTTGTCCAATTCTACCTCAGTCCAATTCTGCCTCAGTCCACTTCTGTCTCAGTCCGTTCTATCCCAGTCCCCCGATCCGATTTTTATGCAAAAATATTGTTGTTCGCTTTTGAGAACAATTATTGCATTTTGCTGAGGCTGAGACCAAGGTGTATTCATGATGTGGTGATGTGTGGCCATGGACCTTGCAATTGGTCGAATTGCATTTGGTCGTCCTTCAAAAGGTTGCATTTTATTTCGTCGTCGTTCAAAATGTCGAACTTCGAAAGGTCGAATTGCATTTGATGGTCGTCTAAACGGTCGAGGTTTAGGTAAATGGACAAAAGGTCGAATGACAAAAGGTCAAATTACATTTTGAATCGTTCAAATGGTCGAAGTTACAAAAGGCCGAATTGCAAAGCCGCGTCAGAATGAGCAACATTTTTTGCATCACACTTGGATCGTCGTCCAAAACAGACTCGGACTGCAACAATGGGCAACAGTTAATGCTCCAGTACACATTGTTCCAACGACAATCGGCTTTGGTCAGACGATCTAAAAAATTCTGATGCAAAAATCTGACCATTCCGACGCGGCTCAAAAGGTCGCATTTGGTTCATTGTGGTCGTCGTATAAATGGTTTGCTGCAAGTGAGACAATGCGAAAGAGATTTTAAACAGGAAAACTGCCATTCGTGATCATCTAGCGGGCACGCAGGTCTGTGTCGCCTCCAGCACTCCCAAGCAAACAAAAATTCAACCCCTGAAGGCTTTTGGGAAAAGTGCGATTTCTCGGTTTTCAATCAAGTTTGAAAATTAATGTTTGGCAAACGAAGAGAAAAGGAAGTCCATTCGTTTTAATGTCCGTTTACCGCAATAGAATACCATCCACTTCAAAAATTACAAGCTTATTCAAAATTTTCGATATGTCCAAATAGAAATTTTTATTCCGATTTTTGAACATTTTTGCACACAGTTGGACATGTGCGCCACATCCCCAAATTTGGTTTGCAATTTTACCGGATGTTTTGCGATTTTCCCGTGGTGGAGCCAAGTTGGCTCAACCATGCACAGAAAAATCATTATTGCTTCCGGTATGATGGCATTCAGCAAATTCCGGGATGTGGCGTGCAAATTCATGCGAACGAAATCCCAACCGTGTGCAAAAACACACGAAAATCAGAAGACATGGTGGCGCCGACACGTCATGACACACGACCAAATTCATGGGCAGATTGAAAAGAAATCGCCATCAAGGGGTCAGCCATCCTTTCAACGTCATCTTGCTGGCATAATTTATCTCGCAAATTGGCCCGCCAGCGTTCCTCCAAAACACGCTTTTGCATGGGAAAAACATTTGCCAAGCGTGCTTAATTTTGCTCAGAATTGCAGTTTTTCTTTCAACCATCGCAGCAATGTGGAACCTTGGTGTGGAACACAGTCGAACTGTAGAGACGTTAACACCCACAAAACCGGCCATCTTTCCTCCTTCAGTGTGCAAAATTTCTATTTGTATCAATATGGATGCAGTGCTCTGTAAAGTAACCGAGACAATTCCTGTTTTTTTTCGGAATGATCTGTTTTTGTCAACAACGGGAAATAACTTATCACAGAAAAAGTCTGCGAGGCAAGTGACTGTATTGTAAATTTACAGGCGCTCTGGAATCCATGGATTTTGCAGCGCATGCGACCTTTTGTAATTCGACCTTTTACAACTTCGATCATTTCAACGACCGTACGAAAACGTACCAATAAAATACAATGCGACATTTTGAAATTCGAAATTGTGAACCACAACCAAATGTAATTCCAACCTTTTGTAATTCGACCTTTTGTGATTCGACCTTTTGTAATTCGACCATTTATTTTGTAACTTCGACCATTTGAACGACTATCAAATGCAATTCGCCCTTTTGAAATTCGACGTTCGCATGTGAACCGTGGTCCTATTAGCTCACAAATTTTGTCATCCGCGCGTGCTGAACTATCTGCGAAAGTTCAGAAGATTACGTATATTTCTCTCCCAAAATATCTGTTACTGAAGTCAACTGAATGCACCCGAGTCCCGAGTGCTCCTTACTATGTTGCTTAAATCGAGAAAAATCTTCGCACCAATCTGAATAAAAAATAAGAAAAAATTAATTCAGTAGAGCACCGTAAAATTTCAGATGAACAGGTAAAAAACAGTTTGAAAGGTGAGTGGTACGAAATAGTCCCAATGGAATTGACTGCAAAGTTTTCCCATTCATTTGTTGAGGCAATTTTGTTTCTATTTGGAATGTATGGATTTTCCAAACAGTGACCGATAGCCCACTAAAGTGCTCAATGTGCTTTCTTCTGCTCATCAATGCAGCAGAAGAAAAGTTAGATGCATGTGTGGATTTTCATTTTCTTGCAAATCTCAACTTGTTCACCACAAAAAATTGGTAATTTTCCAAGAAAAGACAACGCCTTCCACCGATCCAGGTTTTCCTCCTTGGGCAACGGAAGACTTTTTGGGTCATTTTTTAGGTCAATGACCTAAGTGGTTCAAAAAAGTCTTGCCCTTCCCACAGGAGGAATGTCAAGTCCTGAGAAGCTCCAGGATTAATAAATACCGAGCCCCGATCTCAGCAAATGTCTCCGAAAGGCACTCTTTGTTCACGCCGTCTTTGAGCTGTGGTGATTCCACAGCGCACGCAATCCAATCTTCGCCGTTTTGCAAATTTTCTGATTCTTTGTCCTTGCGACATTTTTTCTTTTAGCAAAATGACGGTTATACGAAATCAAATTGGTATTTCGAATAAGTCGCATCATTCAAGACGATCTGCATGTACAACCAACACACCACCTGCCACGCCAACGCTGTCCTCGGTTGTCAATGGGTCGAAATACAAGGATTCAGCTATCAAAGTGAGAAAAACAAAGTTCTCATCATTTTTTGCTTTGGCTCGCATTTTAATCAGAGAAAATAAGAAAAAAAAGAAAAGAAAAGAAAACCATTTTCAGGTTGACGTCTTTTTTGTTTTGGTTGGTTCTTACATGCTTAAATGATTGTTATGTTTTGTGCAAGTTATGACTTGAGCTATTTTGGAAAATAATTATTTTTGTGCGAGAGCTCAGTATCGCTTCGTGTAAAAGCTTTATTGAAGATGAGGCTGCAGTTATCTGTCTTCGTTGTGAAAACCGGCCCATACAATAATTGGCCTACATGTGTGACATATCGGTTTTGTGTTAACGCCAGGGCTAGGTGGCCCCAGGGTGGCCCTTCTTTCCGAGTTACCGGCCGCATTTTTGTCAACCCAGAATTGCTATGAATATGATGACCATGATGAAAATAAAGTAAAAAGAAAAAAGACAAGAAAGCATTCCCCACACCATTGCAACTCATCCTCAAGTTCAACTCAATAGGTACGTAGGCGTATCCAGATATTTTGAGAACTGCTTGTCAAAATGCAACGTGTGTAACCCTGATCAAAACCACATTCTCAAATCACTAGAGGGACTCTTCCCTGACACCAGTAGAAAATTCCACCATTTTCATGCGACTCGTTGAAGCTCCACGTTGTTCTGAAGTGGGCTCTTATAAAACTGTGAATTTGCTACTTTTTGCCGCAGAGCAGATGCCATAAAATTCCAGTCTTGCTCTTGCCCCCTTTGATTTTTAGAAAAATAAGAAGTTGAAGCAGAAGACGAATGTCTGAGTGAATGTCACAGTGGCTCAGTTGGTTCGCTGGTCTGACTCCAAATCCGAAGGTTGTGGGTTCGATTCCCGCCACAGTCGGAATTTGTGGGTTGGGTCATGCGCCATTCTGGCTGCAGTGACAGAAAGGGAGACTCAGTGGCAAGTCTTCTAGTCCTTCGGAAGGGACTTTAAGAAGGTGGTCCCGTGTGCAATTCACCATGTGCACGTAAAAGAACACTTAGTCCGTCCAAGAGTGGCGGCAAGTTACAGAAACATATAAAGCCACAGACACATACAGGGGTACCGAACACCAGTGTGGGTATGGTGAATGATTGGTATGAATGGCGCCAGAGTAAGGTGCAAAGTATGAATGGGTTGATGGGGGCGAAAAGAAGCCCTGGGGAACACCCCGAAAACCTTACACAAGTTTAAAGTTTAATGTCTCATGAGAACGATGTTTCTCCTGTGTAGGATATCTAATTTTTCTAGATGTTTTTTGTGACATTGAATGTTCGTTTTGACCATGTTTCATCGATTCTGCGAGCAGACAGGGCAATTTTGGTGTGGATTTTCTAAAAGTATTCTCGGGCAATAATACTTTAATTACGTTAGCAGGTAGAATGATGTTAAGGCTAGCATTAACTGCAGTTGATCTGTCATCATTTGCAACTGTCTCTGAAAACCATCAAAATTTTGCTCGTTCACAAACCGACTTTTTTGCTTGTGAGCAAGGGTAATTTTGAAACACCCTGTACCTCAGGGGTGTTGTGGAATTCGTTCGACAATGGTGGCAAACAAAGGACACCGGCCACCGTGGACTACTTCCAAAATGGCCCGAGCTTGGGTTGCGTATTTTGCAAAACAAATGAATGTGAATTGGTGGAATAGTTTGTCTCTTTTGAAAAATCTGCACTTTTTTCATCAGTGCAAAAAACACACCGAATTCAATTGCTTATCCACTGAGTATCAAAAGCCTGATATCACTGTCCTTTTGCACAACAATAGAGCAAGGTTCGAAATATATGTGGACAAAAAATTTCCAAAATCGCACGCAGGATATCCAAACACCGAATCAGTTCTCAAAATATATGGATACGCCTACGTATAACCAGTTCAAATGGATGGATTTGTGTTCCGAAAATTTCAATTCTATGCACAACGTTTATTCCTTTTCTATTTTGCGAAAGACTCACCAGTCTGTTGAATTGGCTACCGGAGACAATGTTGAATTGGCCACTGCATGGACACCCCTGTTCACTAAACGGTATTTCCCATTTTCCCAACGCATGCGAAGTATGGCTAGCGCTCCGCAAGAGGTGAGGAAGGCATGCCACATTTTTGCTGTGTCGCCATAACGCCATGGTGTCGCCTGATCGAACCTCAGTTCTTGAATCTGGGATTTGAGCTCAAGTGGCGAACCAAATTCACGTTTGACTCCAAAACAGGCTCTGTTCAACCAATCCCGCAAAATGGACTTTTATGCGAATACCGCCGCGCTTTTTCTGTCCCAAATCAAAACCAAACTTTTTTTATCATAGTTCGAAGGAGGTCTTGAAGATATCAAAAACGCAATCGAGCAGCTGACAATCAAGTCGACATATTCCAATTCAACGTCGACTTATTCCAGTCGGAGTGGATCAGAGAGTGAACCGAGAAGGAGGTTGGCACGGCATTCCAGTCTCGAAACAATTGCCACCACTGGATCAACTGCTGACGAGTTCGTATGGCTGGATTCAAACAACCGGTAAGTACAGGATGAGGGAAGTGCACTTCCGACGATATTCACCGGATTTGAGGCACTGGCTTTTTCAACCGTTTTCATCTGCAGTAGATTTGCCAGGATTTCCAAATTGTGAAGATTTCCGGGGGGGTCCTATCGACAAAGGATCTGGTTTCTGGGGGGCCCCAGTACTCCGGGTCTGGGGCAAGGAAATTTCGAATTTTGAGCGTTCATTTTTGGGGGCAAATTTGGTGTTCAAGGGACCAAATTTCCTGCCAGGGCGAGCCAACAGAACGGGCCGCAGCTCTCTCTTTGTTGACAGCCAGCCAAACTGATTCGACTCACCATCAGGGTTTTGGTCAATTTTTCTGGGGGGGGGGATACGTAATTTTCTGGGGGGTGTACACCCCCCTAAGGGGGGTCTGGCAAAACCACTGTTCATCTGCATATTGGTAGGTCTCGTACTCGTTGGGATTTTTGCAACATTTTTTGGCACATGCTTTTGCGCTTGTTTCAATTCAGACATTTTGAAACGTGCAATATTTGATGAAAAATTTCTGAATTTTCGATTTTTTAATTTTTAATCAGTAGGTACTCTGAGAGTATTCCCTATCTCGTTCATGCAAGCAGCGGAGACGGTAAGAAAGGAAAACTAATGATCACCAAAAAAGAACACCAAAGAACAAAAGAAAAGAACCCTCTTTCCTCCTTATGTATAATGCAACCGACGGTCGAGTGTCCTTCCCTTCACTCCCTTCCTTTTCCCAGGTTTATGATGAACTTTTCTGTTTATGAGAACTTTCTGTTCTCCATTGAGATTGCCTTGATTGATTATTTCGATTTCGAAGGAATGTCCACTTCATTCAGACAAGCTTGAAAAACTTTACAGTCAGCACCATACATTTTGGTGTAGCGTAGTCAATGTCCAAACTTCCGGGACGTGTTTTGCGTTTTGCCTTTACTAATTAAAGCTGTTGGTACCCAAACCTGACTTACCTCCTACCCGCACATCGCTTTACTTATTGTCAACCTGCTGGTTGGTGTCCGGGTTAACCCGAATCAGCGCATGCATTGCATTTCAGGTATACATGGACCGCACACATCATGGGCATCATACATTTTTCGACAAAAGGTTTTAGTTCCTGACCGAAAATGAAGAATGAATTCTTCTGCATTGAATCCTCAATCCATCTCTTACAATTTGCATAAAATACCAGCATTTGCGTGCGAATTGTGGCGGCGGCGAGTTGTAGCGCGGCGAATTGTCTCGTCGCCGAATTGTCTTTCGCGGCGAATTGCTGGGATTCCTCACCTGTCGCAGACTTCTCACGGGACCGAGCTTACCTGAACCAATAAACGTTTGGTGCCCATATTAAATGTCTGAAGACACCCTATACTTTGTGATCGATTTATCTGCCGGATCATAAACTATAAAGGCAAAGTTGATTCTTAACTTGATGCAACTTTTCCAGAACAACTTTTCTTGTTCCTTTTTTTACCACTTCAGACTTGTTGAAATGCAAAAGTTGCCATGGACGACACACGACATACTGAAAGTCTTGCAAGGCGGACAGATGAAGGATCAAATCAAGCGCGTTCCGATGGAAACAATTCCTCGACTATCCTACCTTTTGCAGCGAGCCCTGGTCAGGGTTGCCAGAGAATCACAAAGGTTGTCGCAGCCTGTCGGACTCTGCAGCAAACACGAAGTCAGCTGTGCCATCAAAATAGTGCTCTCTCCGGTTCTGGCGGATGTGTGCAACAAGGTTGGAGTTCAATTATCTTGGCAACATTGAAAGTTTTGCTTAACCCAAGAAAATATGCATCAATTCTATGCAGAGGAAGGTTAGTCAGGTTGATAAAGCCGAAGTTGTAATTTAATCCATAAAGAACAGAAGTTTTTCCACATGTATTGTGGTTAACAGTTTTTGGAAGAATGACTATTTGGCCCCACAACAAGCACAAAAATTCGCTGAAAGTGGAATTTATTTGGGAAAAATTGCTCTTCACTTCCTTCCAAGCAACATGCGCTTTGGTTTTCTGACATTTTTACCACCTCCGACGTTGGGTAGAAATTCTAAATCATCCTTCTTTCTCCTTTCAACGCAGGCTTGTCTTCGTGCCGCAGCGATATTTGCAGTCACCAGAGATCAGCTTCATGAAAGCAAGTCAATTCGGGCTGGATTACATCTTTCAGTCGGTCGCTTTCACAGGTGGATGTGCGAATTGAGGATAGCAAAATTCATCCACGAGTAAGTAATGTTTAAATTGTCCACGCTGCATTTTCGTCAAATTTGATTCAAATTGGCGGGCAGAGATTCTGAATTTATTTTAAGAAGAACAAAGATAACCAGACGAGTAGCAAAGGTGAACAAATATGGCCTTTTTCCTGTCGACGGTCATTTTTTCGACGAAGAGCTATTTCGTGGATACCCAATCACAGCCCAACACAGGCGTACGTTTATGGAACTCAAGTCCAAGAGAGGGAATCCAGGAATACGAGCGGGACAAGTGCGAAGTGTGCCACAAATGTGTCATGCTTTCGACGACGGTGATGGTTTGAATAGGCCGACGTCAAACTGGCCTATTCTGGCACAAATCTGGTGGATTTCACTCCATTCGTTACCCCTTTCCCTGTCGAAAATCCTTTGAAACAATCCCTATTGGACAATCTTGGATTAGTCGCCTTTTGTGAGCCGGTAAATGACGTTGGACTTGCTACTAGGGCAGGCCAACTTTTGGTCTATTTCTCTTGCAGATCGTGTTTGCTGTTTGTCGGTTTGTCCGCATCACTGGCAAACAGCCATGCATTTGACGTTTGTTCAAAATTTTACCCTCTATGCGGATGACATTGCGGATAGATTCTATTGTCATGAATTTTACAATTTGGCGCAGTGACCAATTCTCGGTCTTGGCATTTAAAATACCAGCTCAATGCATTCATTTTATGACAACTCCATGATGTCAGACATTGAATCAAAAGAAAGTTTTGCCGGCCACATTCATCCGCGATTTCAATCGAGAAAAATCGAACGGTCAACTGAAAGTCTGGCTGAACTGAAAGTTCTGACAGATGACAAAAAAGCGAAAAATAAACTGCAAAAATCAAGTTGACAACATTGGCATGGCTTTAGCTTGAACTTCCCGTGCCCTCTCCGGGCACGGTGTCGTCAAAATTCGATTTTTCAACTCAAACCGAAGTGCCTTTTCTGCTTCTTTTCAGATATGCAGCAATCTACATGACTGCAGCCGTGGAAACACTGCTAGAAGAGGTTGTCCGGCAAAGTTTCCCAGCCGAAAGTTCTCTAGCTCTCTCCCCCAGTCATCTTGAACACGCCATTGCATCGAATGGAGATCTGTGGGGGTTGCTACAACCATATGCACACCTCAATTCAGGGCGAATTTCGACAGGTACCGTAAAATTCAACGCAGTTTGGATAAAAAAGCTCTGTTTAGAAATATTCCATTTGGAAAGGTCCTGAAACATCGAGCTCAAAACAGAGAAAAATTCCTCAGAAATGGCTTCAGTATTTTTTGATGGGCCTTTCCCAGAACCCCATTGCAAAGTTGTGAACTCAGCGAAGCAGACATGGCCATTTGGCGTCTTTCAACTTGTGCATCGCATGTCTCTGCTAATATTGCAAAACTCCAACATTTTTGTGTTTTGCTATTGAAACATGGTGTAGGTACAGGAGAAACTTTGGAAACTCGGCTTTGCTGTTTGCTTGTCTCCGGTGGAGAGATGGGTCCGATGGAAAACGACTTTGGTCTAAAGATCGGTGATAAAAGCTTGATTATCAAATTAGGTTGAATTGCTTGACAGGGGATGTCAACGAAAGTCAAGAAAACGTTGTCACATCCGGGCTAAATCAACACAGAAGCAGTTTTGCACTGTTGGACCCTTCTCTCCGCTCTCATTGTTTCCATTCATTCCTTTCATCACAGGTGCTCTGACAATTCCAAAATGGCCAAGTCAGCTGCAGATTTCTATGGACAAAGCTGAAGCAGCAGGTGGACAGAAAAAATAGTGTTGTGATTGGTAGTTGCACTCCGAGCCAATCGCCACGGATTGGCTCAGAGCAACAATCCAGACCCGGCAGCTCGCCAATGCAACAGGTAACCGATACCTTGAACGAGAACTGCAAAACCCTGGAGCAAACTTTGCTGATCACCTGCGTTGGGTCTGAAGATGAACTTCGTGATCTGTTGACGCGAACAGTGCCTGTGGTCAACAAGGCAACTTCAACTTCACCGGTGGTGAAATCACATCTGGTCTGGACCAAATCGGCACTAAACTCACTGTTCTATTTCATGAGATGCTCTCAGGTTAGTCAGTTTCGTGTGTCGTATTGAACTGAGGGGAGATTTTGATTTTATTTTTTGTTGGGAAATTTAATGTAATAAAATCCTGATTTTTGCTTTTTGGGGTAACAGAAAGAGACAGATGAACTCGCACAGGGTTGTTAAAGCATAACAGACCTGTTGCTGCACCTCTTTATTTGACAATCTTTTCTCATCTTATATGTATAATCAATTAATTGGATGCCAAGATATGAAAATAGGCCTGGATCTTTGAATGCAAAAACATTGCTTTCAGAATGCAACAAGGGCTTCCAGAATTCAGTAGTGCCTTGGTGCTGCGGAAAATGGGGAACCAAGGCAAAAATTTGGCAATTGCGATTGTCATGTCTAGTTGTGCCTTGAGGTAATACGGACGAACAAATGTAATATTTTTCATTCTAGCTAGAACATGCTGAACACGGTAGTAAGGTGCCAAATCAGGAACTGGCTTACGAGAGACCCTATGCCGTCCTACCACCACTCTCAGAATGGATCAGGGTTGCATCTGCTCATGCAGAATGCAGGTGCTCGCAAGCAGTCGACAAGGATGATGTCATGCAGGCAGCCAGGCTCCTTCTGCCAGGAGTGGACTGTCCAGTCAGGAATATCAGGTTCGCGAGATTCATGACTTTGGAGTGCGTGACACTTGTTTGATCATTTAAGTTTTTTTTTTATCTTTTTTTACTGATAATGTTGACACCTCAAAAGGAAACACACTGAAACACATGGATCAGCAAGTGACAAGCAAGCCAGGTTTATGCAACTTTCCGCTTGTTTTGCAACGAACCACAGATACACCGAGATACACCGAATCGACCAAATATCTTCGAACACAGGAAACATTTTTTTCGTCCAAATAAAAACAGGGGCCATCAAAGAGAAAAAAATGGTGGAGATTTGACCTCAATGTGTCCTGTTTGGTTCAAGATCTTTAATCTCTTGTTTCCTCTTCAAATTTTCAGTGATGATGAACTGTGTTCGGCAGTGACCAGTGATGATGCGTCAGAGTACTTAAGCAAGTGCAAAACAGAATTGGCATTCAAAATGATACTCGCTGGAAAGCCTCACCTGCTGACACAAGCACTTCATCTTTTGCCAGCCAGCAGGGTAAGATACGAATAAGATGCCACTTTGATTGATGGTGTGCACCAGTTGAGAGTGACTGATAATGAGATCAACCCAACTTCGTTATAACATCCCATTTAAATCACTGTGGACATTCAGCGCAGTTTCGCGCAATCTCATTTTCCCGCACCGGTGCAAACCATCATCCATTAAATTTTCTCCTAAAACATCTGTATTAATTACGAGAGATGAGGGCATGTGTTTACCCGCAATCATGGGTGCGAGATACGGAGAATGCACGAGATGTGGAGAAATGCATGGCAGTGCTTTCCCGTGATTTCAGACAGAACAGCCGTAATTTCACTCAGAGGATCCCCGTAATTTCAGATAGAGAATCAGGAAGCTGTTTCCCTCAGACCAGATCTCTTTGGTGTCAATCAATTTTTCATGCCTTGGTTTCGAAAATCGTGACCATTTGGAAGATACATTGAGCACTTTTGACGAAACTGCCACTGGCTGCGTAATGCATTATACGTTACAGCTGATGAAATTTCGATGGAAACTTTGATTTCCATGCCGTTTCTCATTTGACTCTTGTCAATTTTTGAAGGGTCAAAACATCTTTTTGTGCTGAAGTTTAACGCTTGCTCGAGCATTGGCTGGCATCTTTGAGGGTATATTGAAGTTGCGGTGCATTGTTTTAACAGTCTCTTTGTATTTTTGCCATTCACATAACAAACAGATCAATGCTCTGACAGACAATGGCATGACACCATTGATGTTTTTGGCACTGAAAGGAGACCAGATTGGTGTCAAGGAATTCATTGACCTGGGAGCAGACGTAGATGTCGAGACAACATCGAACTCAGGCATGTCTCTTTCATGCCCCACCAATAGCCATGAGAGGCAGCACTGGACAGCACTGACCTATGCCTGCATGAATGGAAATGTTGACATTGCAAGGATGTTGTTGGAAAGAGGAGCAAGTGTAGAGGCAGGGTACAGATATAACGAGGACAAATGCACCGAAACACCTCTTCAGGTACAAGTTTATAAGTCTACCTCTTGTGATATTTATACCAAGCAATTGGAAGAGCTAGAGCCTCGATTGTGGGCAAAGCCTGGGTAATGCTGATTCGTCAATGAATGCGCAGCAAGTGTCCAGAAAATGCGAAATACCAACAGTATGAGAACTTAAGGGTAAATATAGTTGTTGGAACTTCTCACCCTCGCACATATCTCCTGAACATCGTGCCATGCGATGAAGAACTTGTTCTGTTATCTTCGCTGTTCCTGTTCTGCCAACACATTTGCTTTGGTCATTGGTGCCATAACAGTGGCCAGTAAAATCAAGCCGAGCATGCCTTTTGGCGGAGTGAGCATGACGGGACGCCAATGCGAGGCAAATTTTTCCCATCTAATCCAATGCGTTGCTTTACCTCCGGAGTTATCGTTTACCTCGTCATGATCTCTCCTCTTCATGTGGGCCAGAAAATCACAGAAAGCACGCTTGCAGAGTTGCAGAACTCCTAATTTTGCTCGTAAATGGCAGCACATGATTTTACAAGTTCTTAATTACAGTAGCTACAGAGCTTTTACCATTCTTAACCTTGATTGTTCATGTGACGTCTTGTTTATTCGTAACCGCCTGATTTCTTGATCTTGTGCAGAGTTTTACCATTTACCCGTAATGTTCATTGATTTTTAATTTAGGTTTAAAAAACCGAACTGTTTTTTTCCCATTGTTACTGCTAATTTACAGTTGTTCGTTCGCTTCGCAATATTGTTTCTTTGGACTTGGCTTGGGATCGGCTCATGCTCTGGAAATCGTGGGCGGAAAAACTGTATATGTGAAACCTCTGAAAATTTAAACATATTATTATGCATTGTGCAGTTACCGTTTATCATTTTGTGTTACGCTTTTTATTTTTCTAAATTTCCCTCTTAAAGATTGCATCAGCAACAGGGAACACTGAATTGGCAAATTTGCTATTGGCATACGGGGCACAACCGTTTCTATCAACTCTCTTGAAAGATCCTCTGTGTTACACCAGTGCAGCACAACGTGGATGCTTGAGGTTAGCAAGTTGACAGAATTTGGATTTTTTAATCTATTACACAGGTTGTACCAGAATTAATGGAAGTTGGCTCATTGTCTTGGCATTCCGCATGCGATTTTGATTAATTTTGGTTTGCTTAAATATATACATCTATGGTGGACATTTGTGCCAAAGGACAACTTTATCAGCCTTCTGATACTCAGTATAGAGATGCTTGAGTTCAATGTGTTTTGTGCTCTGAAGAAAAAGCAAGGATTTTTCAAAGGTGGAAAAACAATTCAATAGCATAGATCTCGAAGATTATGCAACTCAAAATCCTGCCATTTTGGATGCAGTATATGGTGGCCAGTGTCGCTCATTTTCCACTGGTGTTTGAATAATTCAACAATTTTCCTGTGCTAAGGGTGGTTCAAAAATGACCCTCAATCACAAGCTAAAAGTCAGGTTGTGAACGAGCGAAAAATGCGTGGTGCACAGAAGCAGTGGAAGATGATGACAGAACAAATGCAGCTGATTCAGCCCCAAACATCCTTCTGTCTGCTGGCTTGATCTGAAGCATTCTTGGTTGAAAGGAATTTTCTAAAATCCGTACCAGAATGGCTCAGTCGGCTCGCAGAATCAATGAAAAAAGACCCCAATGAAAATATCGCCATCATAAAATCCAGAAATTTTGGGATATCCTGCAGAAGAGAAAGATGGTTCTCACAAGGCATTCATAGGTACACCTGACCTCGTCTTGTACAACTCTCGCCTTTTTAGAAAAATCAAACGGTCATTGTCAGGACTGCAATTTTCCTCTGTCCGGCACTTGTCAAAAGCACAAATTCAGAGGCAAAAAAGAGCCCATTTGGGAACAATGTGCAACATCTGATAGTTGCATGCGAAGGGTGGAAATTTGTATCAATGTCAAGGAAAAATTCCTGCAGTGATTTTAGGAGGTGAAATTGATTGAAGTTGTACCCAAGGCATTTGAGGATGCAACTTCCATTGATTCTGATACAACCCACATATTTTAATTTGCACAGATATCTGTGCAAATTGCATGGTGAAGACATCAAACAATATAATCCAGGTGGCATTTTTGTACTGTGAGTAAACAAATCAATAAAATTTAAACAGAACATAGAGAAAACAACAGAAAGCAGAACAATGTGCAATGCATCATGGCAAGAGAAAATCAACATGTCCTATGCAAAACATTTCTCCTAAAAGTTTCAGCACTTACGAGTATGTCACTAGAATTGCCAAAAAAATCCAAGAGCTCAAAGCATTTCACTCATTCAGGGTCCTACCGATGCGAAAGAATCCTTCCCCACATCTTTGTGCAAGCCTTGATCGGAATTTCAACCAACAACATCAACCAACAACGTTCTTTAAGCAGTGAAATAACCCAACTGATCTTGAGGCAGATTCACGTTTTGATAAGGAAGACCATAAGACCACCCCAAGTCAGCCATCAGAGCAGTGTAGTGATGTTGCTGTGATGGAGTAGCACAGTCAGAAAGAGACTGCTCTTCTTTGGACTCTCTCCAGTTTTTATGTATGAATCAGGTGATGGGCTGATGCATACTCCCAATAAAAATCTTGAAAAGGGCTATTGGACTGTATTTGGATTTTGTATTAATTCACAAATGCTTGGTCGTGCTGGCTGTGGTGCTTCCGATCTTCTCTCGGTTCAAAATTGAGATGACACAGACAACTGGAAAGCAAAGTCCAGATGATCATTTTTTTCTTGGAGTGGCTTCCAGATTCAGATTGATGGTTCAATGATTATTTCGCATTTACCCACTAAATTTAAAGATTATAAACATGGTTTGAGTTATCCCATGGGTGTATTGAGCACATTTTTATGAACAGGGCATAGGTGCAGATATCAGTCCAAATCAAAGTTCATGAATCTTTAATTTGGCCCATTTCAAAACATGTGGCAAGGAACAACTAAGTTGCTTGTTGTTCAAAAGAAAAAAACAGAGCTTCTCAAGTAGATTCAATACTCGTAGTTTCGGGGCATAACGAATCTGCTTAAAATGCATCCGACAGTTTATGGACCTCAAATTTGGTTGCGATGTTTTTCCTAGAGAATGCATCATGCAAAACACGAAGTATTTCACCTCTTTACCATGATGGCCTCCAATCCCTTCGTGCTTACAAAATTTTGGCCTGCTTGCCCGCTGTGCAAACAAATGTGCACAAACCGATGGGAGGATACGTAAGCGTGAGAGCAACAGCAGTGGATACAGTCTTCGATTCTTTTGTTCCCATTGAAGGCCGAAGGGCATGGTTAAATGACTCCATCTCCTTCCACTCTCTAACTGCAGGGTTTTGGTAAAAACCCACGAAAATTGCCTGATGCTGTAAGTTGATTCTGAGTTTGAGTTTCGAACATAAAATGAAAAATTTTATTGTACATTTTGTTGACGACTGGAAAAAGCGATGGATATTTATAAGATTTTATTTTCTAAAACTGTGGTTTCCCACTATAAGTATGCACATTTCAATGGTATATTTATGAACGATGATGGCTGCAATTAGCATTTACTGGTGGATTGATGAATAAAGATGAAAAAAATGACCTGACATACTCATACAGTGGTGGATGGTCCAGTTTGAAAGAAAATCTGCTTCCTCCCACTTACTGGGGAGGCATGATCATGATTTTAAATTAGCCTCTATCCGTGCCAGTAAGGATGTTGGGAAATTCTCTTTTGTTGTCAGGACTGTAAATGACTGGAACTGTCTGGATAAAAGTGTTTTTGGTTCTGGTAGAGATTTAGGAGCAAGGAGTTTTAAAATGAATATTCTCCAAGCAGTCACATGATAAGTTTCAAGGGAAAGGGTTTGATCTGCATTTGTAAGCATTTTTTCTGTCTTCAGTCCGTGTGTTGTTAGTTGGGGGATTTACCATTTCTGTTTGTTGAAGGATTTAATGACCTTTTTTCACCACTATGACAATGCTTGTTAGCTGCTTAAGTCTCTTTTTGTTGGCTTGCGCTGGGCTGTGCCCTTGCAAGTGATTAAATAAATAAAATAAAAAATAAAATACAGCAATGGAAGCAAATTTTAACGCACCAGTGTAGAAGTTACCGTATCTCATCAAAATCAGACTTCAATGGGAGTTGGATTTCCGAAAATGGCTCTCAAAAGCACTTGCAAGTGCGAGGAACCTATCCAAATTTCCTCGTCCCAGAAGTGGAAATGGACACTTTGGCTGTGCAAAACTGCAAATTTGAAATCAGAGATGCAGCAACAATGAACACAAGCAATGAATTTAGAAGCCAGCAACGATCAATCAAGATTAGATCTTGAAATGTGAAAAAAAAACAAACATGAATGAACAGAAACACTAAGAAACCAAAACAATGATGTGAATAAACCAGAAATACTTGTAAGTCTTTTAACATCCAAATGCAAAATGTTCATTATTGTATCATTTCAGTGCACTGTCTGTGGCAGCAACGCACGGTCGAAGATCAATCCTGCAGAAGTTCATTTCACGTCCACTGGTTTTCCCAAACACCAAAGAAACCCTATCACTTGAGGAGATCCTTGCAGAAGGTAATGAAAATCAAGGACCAGAAGGCAGCAAAGGAAATACTTCAGGATTTCAAGTGAGTTGACAAAAGATGGAAATAAATTAAAAAAAAACAAACAAATATGACAAAAAAAGAATCATCCGATGAATGAGCATTCAACGAGTCAAGAGAAAACCGCTCTGCAGAAGGCTTTTCTTTTATTGGCGTTTTCTCTTATCGTAATTGAGAAAAATTCGATACAAATTTTGTTCCCAAAATTGAATCAGACTGGACATCAATCAACCTGAATCAATCCACGTGGGATTAAAATTTCCACCCATGGTGCATTCTCTTTTCTCGTTCCTGAAGAGATCTTTTCTCTAAGAATGTTCTCTATATTGATCTATTTTAGATTTTCTAAATTCTACCAACATAAAATTCATTTTAATTTTTTAATTGATGTAAACAAAGAAAATAAAAAATAAAAAAATTACTCTTGAATTGAGCTGTTGAAAAAGGCCCAAATTTCAAAAGGTTTTTACATTGTTCACCTGAAAAGCAAAACCAAACCAGACCAACCATGGTTGACCAATCAGCACAAAATCACGATGTGTCAATGCCATCCATCATTGCAAAAAATGCTTCCCATGATAAACTTGATAACGAAGAATGCCAGTGAATACCTTTCCGGTGGGAAGGATTCCATAATTTAATTTTGTATTTCAGTCTGACATTTTCTGGAGAAAATTTTTTGACGATTTCTCTATCCTGATTTCAAATAAAATGTGCAATTATTCAACTAACAAAGATAAAAAAAGAAAAGACAGATGCCCGTCGAAAGCCACGTCAGAATGGACAGATTTTTGCAACGGACTTTTTCAGACATCTGTCCGAAACAGATTTGTCACTTGCAACAGTTTACAAAAGAGAACATTGGAGCATTGACCATTGCCCATTGTTGCTACTACAAATCTTTTTTTGTACAGACAAACTTAAAAAAGTCTCATGCATAAAATCTATCCATTCTGACGTGGCTTGTTGAACGAACTGCACTAAATCTCAAAGAATCTCAGAACAAAAATTATATCATTAAAAAGGTCAACAAAAGGTCAATTAAAAAAGATATCATCCAGACAAGACATCATGATTTTTGTTTTGACAAGAACTTCTTTGTTTCCCAGATTATTTCAGCAGTGTTCAATGGTGATGAGTCATCGTCCAAGTCATCGAGGAGCAGCACAGTGACGCTGACCAGTGCTGATGGTGCTCAAATTTTGACACTGACAAAGTCACAGGTCAAAGCACTGCAGGAAGCCATGTATCATAGTGTCGAGAATGGGCACTTAGGGTTAGAAGAGATAAACTATTTGGCTTTTTTCAAAGTAATTTCACAAATACATGAATTGCTTTTTATCCCGAAGAATGGCAATTCCCAAGCAATACATGGGATTATATCCAGAGATGTGTTTCTGACATGGTCATGGTGGGTTTGTGCAAGCCTTCAAGAAGAATTTGCCTTCAAGAAAATTTGAAATTTTCGCCCAAAACGTAATTTGGATGGTAAAGTATCACTTTCCAGTTGGAACGATTGAGTCGCTTGTGCACATTGTGATAAATAATTGTTCCGAGTCCATAACATGCGAACCCAATGTCTTTTTTGGAAAAGTCATTCATGACAATCAAAGAGGAAATTGTTCTTTCTCCTTGAACTGCATGATGGAATTGTTCCAAACTTTTGCCACTTTATGACTGCACATCCGTGGATGCCATAATTTAAAGCGCATCCCATTGTGCAAGCCATTAATCGTCAATTTTAGACAACCACACTCAATGAGTTTGGAGTTGGCGAAAGGGCACAATAACTATTGTTGGTAGGTCTGATCACTTCCGAGTTAGAGAACACTCAGTATCATCACAATTGTGCTGTTTTGCAACGAAAGTGATAACATCAACCAACAATAATCGGAAACGAAAAAGAGGAATTTTCAGAAGCGCACTTTTGTCACAGGCAGCCTCATCATGGGAATCATGTTGAACACTTTATCATTGCCCCAAGCATTCTCGATTCTGTCAGAACTAATAAAATTCCAAACTTTGCAAGAGGTACTTTTTCAATTTTTTTTTCAGAAATAACCTTTGACCTTTGCAACATTGGTGTTCCGTGGACATTACACTGCTGGATCCATGCTCTCTCGATGTCACACGATCACAACTTGGAGAGCATTGTTGATCAGCTGCTCCAAGACTTTCTTCATATTCCAACCGGGGAGTACAGTGATGAATTTGTGGACGAATGCCTTCCGTTGCTGATGTCTATCTTTAGGCATAGCAAGGTAAGAGTTCCTCAGAACAAGTGCTTCCAGAGAGTCCAATTGTGAACCAACGTACAGCTCACAGTTGTTGTAAAGCCGCGTCATAATGGATAGATTTTTTGCAGCAGACGTTTTTAGACCGTCTGTCCAAAACAGATTGTCACTTGCAACAATGTGCAAAGAAGAACATTAGAGAATTGACCATTGCTCATTGTTGAACTGGAAATCTGTTTTGGACAGGCAAACTAAAAAAGTCTTTTGCTAAAAATATGTCCATCATGACACCGCTAAAGGCAACAGATTTCCCAATGATTTCGATCCTCGTGTCATCTTTTTTCACCAATTAGCGCGAAATAGGTATCGATGTGTCCATGGCTTAAAAGGCGATGTAAAGTTTTGGCAATACAAACCATGGTGCACCAAATTTCATGTAAAAAAGCAATAAAGGAATCCATGCGAATTTGCAAATTTCAGAGTTCAAAACTTCCGGACCATTATCCAGTGAAAAAAAAAACTGGTGTGATGGTCACGTATTGTGTTTTCTCCAAACTTTTAGTTTTCACGAGGTGTGCATACATGAATTCGATACTGGAACTCTTTGAAGATTGTTTGCAACCAAGTTAAAACACACTGGCAGTTTGTTCAAAATATAAATGAACAAACAACAAACTTGCAGCAGAACATTCAGTCAAGAATATGAAGACGAAGTCAATTAAAATAAAATCACTCACATGGACCACCAATTTACGAAAATAGATTCCTTAGAACATATTTCAATGTGTATTTTCAGAATGAAGGAACAATGCTGCTTTTGGCAGACATATTTTCAACATGTTACGGACCAGATCCAATAAAAGAGATACGAGATACAACTGTGTCATCGGTGTCGAGGATTGATCCGAAATTTGTAAACAATCCACAACTGAGCGATGTCCAATTCCGGGTTGAGGGACGGGTGTTTTATGGTCACAAAATTGTGCTCGTTGCTTCGTCGCCACGCTTCAAGTGCATGCTGAGTTCAAAGTTCTGTGAAGGAAATCCGCCTATAATTCAAATAAACGACATCAAATACGACATATTTCAGGTACGATTCAACTTCCAAGAGCACCTTGAAAGAATGGCAAATCTGTGAAATTTAAACAAATTGACTGCATGCAATGAAATCTGCTGTTGCGAAACTTCAGAATCACCAGCTGCGTTTCAGATGTGTTTTTAGGTTTTGCTTTCCTTTTTCTTTACTGAACGTGATTTGTAAAGGATAAATTTTGCAAATTTCAATTCCTAATGTTTATCCTCATTAACGTTCACCAGTGCTGATGCCACAATATGGAAAATTTTCTAAGCTTCAAGTAATTTAAAGTTGGTTTTAAGGAA
>JASGXE010000693.1:0-30986 GCA_030068105.1 Sinentomon sp. SZTP_YWyxl
TGCCCCAAAAACAATTTGAATTTGCAATTTTGCAGGTGGTCCTTCAAATCCTAGGCTTTCCAAATCTCTGAAAGTTGGTAATTACATGGATTTTTTTTTGTGCTTTTGGTTTTTAAAATGAAAAATGATTTTTTTTTTGTTTCTTTTTTGAATCAAATTGACTGAGGACTTTTTCTTCTTTTTTCATCTCTTTTTGTCTTGACTTTTTCTTTTTTAACCATGTTTTCCTTTTTTTTCAAAAACAATGTTGCAATACCTTGGGAAATGAAGATCTTTTTAAAAAATTTCAAATTTTACAGTTTGCACTGCACAAGCCTATTGGTAATTTTACTTCATTAGGTACCCACCAGTGGTGTAATGGAGACCATATTTTATGGCCCCATACAGATGGTCTCTTCGTCGGCGACACAGGATGGCCAAAAGAAATTCTCAATGTAACTTGGGTTCAGTTGGCCTTTTCCCCGTTGGGCAGGGGAAAGTTGGCCTGGCAAAGTTTTACTATACCACTGGAAGGTAGTATTTCCTTTCCCCACAGAAAGGCCAAAATCTGCTTTTGTGACTCATGTTTCGTTGGGACTTTTTGGGGATTATCAGAGGTATTGATGATAGGTAAGTAACTAAACCTGCTGGAGGAAATTCCAACGCAACCCAGGTATCTCCTTTTGACATCAGGGTTTCCCCAAGCGAACCTTAAAACTGGAAAAACTTTGATTTCCAAATATGGACCTTCAAAACACCTATAAAAATTGTTTGGAAAAATGAAAATTTTCCTTTGCCTTGAAAATTTTCATCTCGCCCAAAAACAGTCAAATGTCCCCGGTCTTATATTGAGGTCCTTTTTTGTCAGATAATATCTGTTTTTCAGGGACTCCCTGTCACTCAATCTCCCCTCCCTCTCTTGCGGAATCTGAGCGATTGAACAAAATCGGGATCTCCGACCGTCCAGCTTGCATTCAAACGAGCCATGTTCTGAAGATGGTCCAAGATGATTTCACGATATGAGCATCGCTAAATTTCAAAAAAATCGCTCTTGCCAAACGGGTTCCACTGTCTCCTCTGCACAGCACTTGAAATCTCATGACTTTACAACCGGATGCAGAATGATATTGTGGGTGCACAAACGCAAACTTACGCGGACTTTTTCCGGGCCTCCCCACCAACTGGTGGAATTACAGGAGGCAGTGAGGGTGAGGGGGTCGGGTCGGATTTGGTTGCAGAGAAAAGGCAAGCCATAAATCACACATTCCCAAAGTTGGTTTCGCCACATGTCGATGCTGAATGTTTAGTTTTATTTTTTACCCATGGAGGTCCCACCAGAAGAGATCGGTTCGTTCTGTTCTGTGTGCCAGGGGACCACAATGTGAACAGGATTTTGCAAGTGCTGTGGAGGGAGAGCTAAAAGGTGGACACTCGTTTGGGGGAACAATATCGGTTAACTTTTTGTTAGCATGCATTCTTTTAAATTTCCCTCTGCATCCACAAAATGTCAAGCTTAACTGTTTGCCCAATTTGGACCAGAGTGAATCACTCAGTTTGCCGTTTTATAAAATATGAATAAATGCTTGTTTTTACGTTCGGATGAGATTCTTGCGTTTCTTTGATTTATAGTTTGTAATAAATGAAGCATATTCTTTTGATTGAAATAAAAAATTTTGATTCGTCTGTATTTTGGTTTTATCATTTTCAGCATTGAGGTTAAAGAGGGTAGTTTTGGATGGAGTTTTTGTTGGGTTGTATGCAGAAAGAGGCTTGTGAGATTTCAAACTTTTCGGAGTACCCACCGCTCCTTTGTGGGGTGGGGGCAAAAAGGCCAAATTCTGTATATCTTACCAATTGGGCTGATTTGTGGTGCAGGGTGCGAATTGTAGGTGGGGGGTAAGGGGGTATTACCTCCCCCCTTGAAAATTTTACCCAAAATTGGGTATTTTATGCATAAATGGGTTTTAAAAATTGGGCCCCCCCCCCAGTTAACTTTCAACAAATCGGGCACTGTTTTGGTGAGCATGTTGGGGCCTGATAAAAACCTGCGCACAAAAGTTTAGTACATAAAAGTTTAGCCTCCTCGCTCCTTTCACTTTTGGCCATTTTTTGTTTACCTGAACTTTGGCTTTGTGTCCCGTAAAAGAGTGGGGTTTTCTCAAAATGTGAGCGCACAGAATTGCTCAAAATTTCGTGAAAACTGAGTGTCAGGGTCAGAATTTTGATATTTTAATTCCCGCATGTGTTTTGGCAGTTTTATTTTCACACGCCATGGTCAAGCACCATGATAAAAACAGAGTCGCAGTGGATAAGAAATCTCTCATTCTGACTTTGGGTTGCAATTTGGGAAATTTTTTTTCATTCAGTTATGTATTCCCCATTCAGTTCAGTATTCAGGTTGTGCCGAATTTCACATCACTTTTCACTGTAAACTTGCTGGAAAACACTGACCGAAAGTTAAATTGCATCGAAAAATGAAAGCGGTAACAATGGCGATTGCAAGTCAATTAGCATCGAGCACAAAACAAAGCTTGGAAAACTAAGGGTTATTGTCAGCTGAAATCGTTTTTTGAGTTTTACAAATCTGAGGCTTTTGACATAAAATAAAAAACTAAGATTTTGAAGAAATCCCATGATACTTACGTGCCCAATTTCAAGGGCAATTTCCCTCACGGTGCTCCCTTTGGTATGACCCTTAACGGGTAGTATCAACGATATTATCTCGTGAAATACCGTTAATGTTTCAGGCCCATAATGCGTCCAAAATGTTGAAATGGAGAAAAAATTCTTGAAGCCACATGAAAAGGATAATGATACCTTTTCGTCGCACGCATCTCGCAAGTTTTCACCCCACCATTTACTGAGTTTGTTGAAAATTTTACTGCTGTGTTTTCGTTTTATTTCGTCCCTTATGAAGACGTGATCTGAGGGGAGTCCCCAGGCATGGGTATGGTTCACTCCCAAACCATAATTACTTTTCGTCGAGCAAAGAGGTCTTTGTTTGCGCGACACCATTCAAAGCAATCCACATGTTCCACAAAACCGGTAGACACCATTCAAAGCAATCCACATGTTCCACAAAACCGGTAGACACCATTCAAAGCAATCCACATGTTCCACAAAACCGGTAGACACCATTCAAAGCAATCCACATGTTCCACAAAACCGGTAGACACCATTCAAAGCAATCCACATGTTCCACAAAACCGGTATACTTAACTTTTGTTTTGTGTCCTAATGTATGGCTATGGAACTGCATCAAACCCTCTTAAAATTGAATGGCTGGCTCCAGAAGAAGTCTGACTTTTGGACTTCCTCCTGGAGGAGGAGCGGATGGTTTTGCGCATCCTCAAATCCTGTTTACTCCTCGAAAGGTTTTAGCGGATTTTGCGCAACAACTGTTTGCATTTTGTTGCGACGCCAACAGGGATGGATTTAAACCCCTCGGATGGAATAAATTTCTGAATATTTGCCGCTCACTTTTGCCAGGCGCCTCCTTGGACAACTCCACATTTGCGAATCACACCTTGTGCGGGGCAGGCTGGTGGTACGGGGGCCTGGAGATAGCAGGGTTCCGTGGGACAATCCCTTAAAGGCGGGGGGGGAACCTTCGGATTGAAAAAAAATCATTGAAAATGGTATGTTGGGGTTTTTGGTCATCTTATGCACAAAACTTTCCTGATTCCTGTTGTGCAATCCGTTTTCTGAAATTCCACATGGTTTAGAAGTTACTGACTAAAATGCGAAGGCACCTAAATTACGTCTTTCAGAAAAATGATCATTTTGCACAGAAAGGAAGCAAATTAGACAAAATTTGATCATTCTAGCCGAATCAGTAAAAATTTACCGCTTTTTGACGCGATAAACATAAATTTCATTCTGGTGCAAAAGTGAAGTTGGGCATAAGGTTGCTGATCTTTCTAGCCAAATTCTAGATCAATTTTGGTGACTTTGGTGCAAACTGGAGGTCTCTAGCTCAAATGGTTTAGGTGCTGCAGCGATCAAAAGTTTAGTCTACTTTTTGTATATAATACACAGCTGCTAAACTAATGACGCTAGGGGTGTGAAATTTTGCACAGATTTAGTTAAAGTGACCCCAATATGTGTGCAAAGTTTGAACAAAATCGGTTGAAAAATAAAAAAAATTGCGTGAAGGTTTCCCCCCTGAAAGGGCAAAGAAAATGTGAAATTCAGCTGGAAAGTGTGGCCCTTCCACAAAATTCTGCAAACAAGAATGTGTTTCTTGAAGGTGGATGGGGGTCATCTGGCCCCTTGTATCCGTTACTGTTTACCACAGTGATAATGGTGATAAATTTAGTTTTATCCTCGCTGTGACCCATTCTCCACGCGAAGTTTGTTTGATTTGCGCAATTTTTTTCCAGCCCAACTGTTTTTTTTTCTTTTTGGAGAAAGAACAAAAGCATTTTCTCTTTTTTTCCCTCGGAAAAAAACCCACATTTTTTCTGGTCTTGGCTCTTCTTTGCTGATGGAGTCATTCTCCTGACCCAGACATTATGCAACATGAATTGGACCAATTAGGTTCGGTACTTTGTACAAGTCAACATTGTCCAGTGCCATTTATCAGTGGATTTTGCCAATGCCTTTTGGTTTAGACCCCATCATTGTTGAATGAGTGTAGCACACGCCGAGCGACAGTATTTTTCACACGCTGTCTCTTGTCCATTCTGATTGATGTTTTAAAATTCTCAAAACATACACTACATCTCATTGGAATGTGTTGCGTCAAAACTGATGCTGTGCAATTTTTATTTACGCACCCTACCCAACGGAGGCGTTTATCCTGCAAAGCAGATTCCAAGTTATTCTAAAAGCATTTCAGAGCTTGCTTCACACATCCATGGCACAAAATTATGGCAAATTCCTGGTTGCACACCACACGGGCCTTGTGTTTTGGATGCATGGTCTCTGAAGCATTGCTGCTTCAATAATTGCAAATAATCACAAGAAAAGGTCAGTCAGCATATTGGGTCTGCTCTGTGTGTTTTTCCTGTCTTCGGCTGGCATGCCCCCTTCTGCGAGGCCACATAGTCTTAGGTTAGCCTGTTTTGTTTTTTTTTTTGTATTGAGAGGCCAATTGAGCTGACAAAGAATTTTGCTGAAAACCACTCAGTCCTGGTTTGTCAGCAGTTGTCGAAATTTATGTTTTGTTTGGTACTTGCCTCATTTTCCTGAATATTTAGTTTTTTTTTTGGTTTTGAACATAACAGCGTCTTTAGTGATAATTTTCAGACTGCTCTTCTGTCTCATTGTTCTCACTGCAGGTAAATTAATAGAAAAAACAGCCAAAGCTTTTTGACATGAGATCTCCCATGTTGTGTTCATAACATCTCCCAAAATTTTCTGAAAATCTGACTGAATCCGGAATTCTGGTCTCCCTTTCACCCGCAATCTGCAATTAAAGTCATTGCGTGTCAATTTTTGCCTTTCAGCAATTTTTTTTTGTTTTTTTTTTTTTGTAAAAACATGGATTATAGGTTTTCTGGCGGAAAAATCAAAATTCCTTCATCAGCCGGATTTTGACACTTTCTTGAACAAGTATCTACAACAATTTTCACCTTTCCAACATGCACAGTTCCTGAGATCTCACTTCAAAACGTTTTGATGTTTTTACAGAAAATGCAAAAACGAGAAAGCCTTGATTGAAGTTTTGTGTAAAATAAAGGCAGATTCGCACTTTGAAATAGCTTTTGGGTAGCATAACTTCAATATAACAAACATGATAAAGATGAAAATTGGCACAGAACTGGTGTAAAAAGTGGCGGAAAATCAACAAGAAAACTCTTTCGAAAGATCCACAGGAAATGGGACAAAAATGTTAAAAAAAGCAGGGGTCATATCATATTCATTCTCGATTTTATTGATTTTTCCTGCAAAAATCAACTCTAAAAAGTGTACCCCCCCAAATTTTTGGCATTTGACGCAAATGGGGGGATGTGCGATGAAGTCTGATTTTTGTTTTTTTCGCCCGATTCATTTTTTTTTGCAAAATCGCCTGTAGCAACGCTGATACAGAGCCATGCAGGGGGAAAACCCAGTCGAAAGCCAAAAAAGCCGTCCTTGCAGCCCCTAAGAACTGCCGAACAAATTAAGAGGCTATGACAGGAAATCCTTTCAACATCGTCCTTTAGTCTGGCTACTAGCCAGAACAGTGAAATTTGACAACCTCAAATTGCCAACTTTAAATAAGCCACTGTTTGGTGGGAGTCAGGGAAATGGCATCAAAAGGGGTCAGGGACAGGAATGAAAATCGAGGAAATGAGGTCGTTTGGTTGTGTTGGAACAATGGATGCCAGTGGCACAGGGGATCAACCTGAGGAAAAAATGCATGCTGCTTTGCTTGTGTCAAAGCCATGCTTTGCAGGGATGGTAGAGCCCAAGCACTTTGCTGCCCAAACTACTTGTCATTAGCCTAGTCGATGGCATCTGCATATTGCTTGTACTAAACTTGATATCTGCCCATAATGGCCGGAAAACATCCCAAAAGTTCTCGCATACACGTGTATTTGCTGATTGAAAAGTTTAACCGGATTTGGATACTTTTTCTGCAGCCCTTGACAAAACACTTTGGTGTTTCTGTGCTATTTTAGTTTTTTTGTTCAGAACACTGGCATTTACTTATTATCGTCGCTCATTATTGGGAAAAGGGCAGGCCCTTGTTTTTTTCCACTAAAACCAAAAAGAAATCATGGCAACTGAAGCATATAAGAGAATCCAGGATGCGATGACAGAAATGGTCAATGATCTCGACAAAACACGGCTCAGGAAAATGCAGGCAAGTGTGCACCACCTGCTATTTACTGTCGACGTTTATTTCTAAGCATTTTTGCTTCCGTGGAAAGTAACTGGTTTTAACAGCTGAATACACCACGATTTCTGTTGGAAATTTTGAAATTTTTCATTAATTTGGTATAAAAAATTGAAATCTGGCTGTCGATAAGGTCCGGAAACTTGCTGCCAACTGAATGTGGGTCTTTCCCTTGACACCTTTTCGACAAACCCTGATAAAATTTGAGGTGAAATATCTGAATGATGAGACATCCCGGGTGAAGGGAGCTCAAAATGTTCCCGGCTTTGGCCAGTTCACACTCCCAAGCATTTTTCAGGCACCGGACTTCCAGAGGTGTGGTTCTGGGTGACAGTCAGAGCATTGGGTTGAAGGTGGAAGGGAGGCTTCTGTTCGGCAACGGCCTTGTCCCAAGCTATCTAGAGTTCACGTCATGGCTTTTTCATCCAGGCTTTGATGGAATTTTTTCCATTTGGTTTCTGCCAGTTTTTTTGTCCCACCTTTTTGGCAGATTTGTTTTCCTGCCTTTTCTTGGCAGTTTTCCTCCACCTTTGGCAGTTTTTCCATCAGGCATCCGGTAAAGCGACTGATTAAGAGGCTTTGGGGTCGTGATGTGCTATTCTCAAACTTTAAATGGGTGAGAAACGGTGCTTCCCTAAACGGTCGAGGCACCGCACTCTTTCGAATCCACGAGTGCCCAGTGGGCCACTTTTGGTAAGCAGAACTGGCGCTGTGGGATGAACCAAATCCCCACCTTTGCGCAGTTTTTCCTAGGCCAATGATTCCCGTTTTAATGGCCAGCCCGCATGAGCTTAATTACACGTAACCTGGCAGCGGCCACTGCATGTTCTGCGGTTGCCTCCCCGACACTCGGCTGATTGAGTGCATCGGCAGGTGCGCAAACATTTATGGAAAATATCAAATTTTACATCTCAAACTGCCAAATTCAAGGCAAATTTATTCACTGCCAGCAGTTTGCAGGGCAAGATCTGATATCACCTGCGAAATGGACAATCAAAGCAGGACAGGGTGTCTGCAAATAGCAGCAAGCTGTTGCAACCTGTGTCATTTGACCATTCACTTTCATGCTTGCAGGCAGAGATGCACATTTGTGCAGCACGTTGCTGTCAGAATCCAGATTGGAGTATGGACGATGTGAACAAGTGCGTAGAGACGTGCTCACAGCCAATCAACAAAACACAGTCTTACGTTCAGAACCAACTGGGTGAACTGCAGGTGAGTTTGGGATTGGAATGACCATGCAATTTCCCCTCCCTAGTTCAAATTCATCCCCTTAAGTTCACATTATTCAAAGGACGATTGTCCAGAATTCTACTCCACCCCTGACCCACTTCAGGGCAAGATATGGCAATTTCGTTTGCTGTTCCTCATTTTCTGCATCATACTGGTGCACACCACCATTGCGTTTCTTTCAGGGCGCTCAGCGATCAGGGAAAACCTGGAATCAGGGAAAGTCAGGAAATTTATTGGTGGGAAATATCAAGGAAAATGGCTGAAAATCCCTCAACTCAGGGATCTAACCTTTCTTTTTTCCTTTTTTGGCCACAAAATTGTCTGAAAGAGGTTTCAGCCCAAAAATGTCCGACAAAAAAGGCACTCAAGCGAAGTCCAAATATTTGTCAAACAGTGGCTGGGGTCCCTGATGCTGCCGAAATGAAATGTAAAATTTCACCCACACCTGTTCAGATGGTTGTCAGGGAAAGTGCTTTGAGAGGTCAGCGAAAATCAGAATTTCATATTGCAGATCGCTGAGCGCCCAGTCTTTGTCATTTCCAAATGACGGATTGGTTGTTTTGATGGAGTCTCGAGGGTTTCCACAACTGTTCCTTGCAAAATGGCAACATTAATCACGATCTCATTTGTGCTGCTCTTTCCACTGTCTATTCAAAACGTCCCTTCTGCCGCAACACACATGCATGCCATTATTGCACCACCACACCTGCCTTGTAAACTGGCCTTGGATGGAATTTGCTCGTAAATGCAAACAAAACTTCAGTCTGCAAGTAAGAATACCACCACACAAAATCTCATTTTTGTGAAAATCCATTTTGGCTATTTTGCAGTCAGTGAGTGTGGTTGCCCTAAATTATCTGTGCAGCAAATCTGTTCTGAATGCGATGCCAAAACAGGGTTGCCAGCGACCTGGAAAAGTCGGGGAATTTGAAAAAAGAAACCTGGAAAGCCAGGGATTTCAAGGGCTTTTGCTGACAAACCTGGAAAAGTCAGGGAAATCGAAATGTCAAAAGGGAATTTTTCCAGTCAAATTACTCAGTTTGAGCCTCTGTTTTGGAACATTTGAGCCAATTTTTGTCAAAAATGGTTTTTTTGCTTCCATTTCAAAGTGAATGGTTTTCATCAAGCTGTGGCATTCTTGGCATTCTTTCAGGAAAATCCTGAAAAGAGATAGTTTTATGAGACATCGGGCCAGAAAAGGGCCTGGAATTACCTGGCAACGGACCTGGAAAAGTCAGGGAATTGAGATCTGGGAAATGGCTGGCAACCCTGCAAAAGGATGGGCAAAATACCAATATGCACAAAATCAAAACCAATCATGATATACTGATGCAGAATGGCACACATGGGTCAATCCAAACACCCTCTTCAGGTCTGGTTCCAAGATATGAACGCAGCATCCTATAACAATACCCCGAAGCATCTGCACCTTTCGGTTGGAACATCTCCATTTTGGTTGAAATTCCAGGCCCACTCCAGATCAGCATTCTTCAGCCCCCCATCAAGTATAGTGGCGGCGGAATTAATGTACCCATACATGTTTTTCCCATTTAACTGTTGCCTCCTTTCTTTCTTTTTATTCTTGCAGACTGTAGAAATTAAAGCTTAAAGCGCCAGATTTCAACACAGCATTCCAGAGGTGTCAGATTTTAACCTCGGTTACAAAATAGGAACTTTTATTTCTGCAGCGTAGAATTTTTGCCAAAATCTGAACGCAGGGTTCCCACTCAAAATCATTTTTCAAAAATAAGGACGTACAGGGTATAAAAATCCGTCACTAAAAACCAGGCCGATCTAATCTACATGCTTTACGAATCGAAGTTGTTCAATGACAAAATTTGCTCTGACCCCCCATTTCCGAGATATGGGCCCCCAAAGTACCCAAAATACACTTTTTCGGTGACCTCTGGGGTTGAATGTGGTGTCTGTACAGTCCCCAAAATATGTGAGTGGGTTCTCCTCAGCAATCTCTATCTAAAAGATTCAGTGGACAAATGTGCTCCGATGCCCCATTTTCCAGATTTGGGCTCCCCAAAAATCGCCAAGTTGCAGGGACGGAAGTGCCAGTGACGGTCACTTTTCAGCTTTATCTCATTTCAGTGTTTTGGGAGCCAAGAAGCTGAAATGTGCTATCCCTGCATGACGATGGACTGCTGCATTGTCCTGATGCCGATTTTTCAGAAAAAAGTGGGCACAAATGGGTTGTTCCACTCCCCATACAATACCACTAAAATTCAGGAAATCAACAATTTTAGTTGCTCGCCTCTGTGTGGATTTACTTCCCATTTGTCTCCATTTTTCCAGCGAATCAGTATCGGCAAATTGTAGCCATCCATGGTGATGATAGGCAAAAACATTTCAGCTGCTTGGCACCCTAAACACTGAAATGAGACAAAGCTGAAAATGGCCCACTTGGAATTTCCATCCATTCAACTTCGCGATTTTTGGGGAGCCCATATCTGGAAAATGGGGCATCGGAGCACATTTGTCCACTTATTCTTTTCGAACACAACAATCAACCCCAGAAGTCCCCGAAAAAGTGTATTTTGGGTAGGGGGCCCATATCACGGAAATGGGGGTCGGAGCAAATTTTGCCACTGAACAACTTCGATTCGAAAAGGCATGTAGAATCGATTGGCATGGTTTTTAGTGATATAGATTTTACGCCCTGTATAAGGACACAAGAATAAAAAGAAAAAATAAGACCCACCCGGAGGCACCATTTCAGGTTCGCAGGGGTGGCAAGACAAGATAAATGTGAGAATTGTGGACGCAAAAGCCTACCGCAGGCGCACGGGGTCTGGTGCGGAGCCCCAGCGGGGTTCCAAGGTGCAGAGCCCCTGGTAGGGGGTCTGGGGGACGGAGTCCCCCAGAAGCTGAAGAAATTTTGAACTTTTAAGTGCAAATTGTGGCCTCAAAATTGTGTTTTTCGGTCACCTCCACGACAGCAGGGAGAGGAGTGTTATATTCTTGCAAAACAGCGGAAACAATGCAATTTGAAGAGAAAAAAAAAACATTGAAAACAAATGCAAAATAAGGACAAAGTAACACGAACTACCTAAAAATAAGTACACAAAAGGACAAATAAGTACGAAGATGAAAATAAGTACTTACGAAGGTAATTCAAAAAGTTTTCTCCCTGACCAATTTCGAGAAAAGAAATGGCTTTTTGGTTTGTTGCCACTAGTTTCTACATCCTTTCTAGGAAGCTGTACCAAATTTGGGTTCTATCGGTCCATTTTTCAATTGCACAGGGGTGTTTATCTTCAGCACTAAATGAATTAGCTGGAATGGTTTTTGTTTGAATTTTGCAGTCATTCAACTTTCGAGGGCACACGTTGCAGAAACCCTTCAAATTTGAAGTTTTCCTGCTGGAATGGATGAACAAGTTCCTTGCTGCTCCATTCCAGCAGGTGGTTTTGAAATTTGAAAGGTTTCTGCAACGTGTGCCCTCGAAAGTTGAATGACTGCAAAATTCAAACAAAAACCATTCCAGCTAATTCATTTAGTGCTGAGAAACGAGGTGGTTCCAGATAAACACCCCTGTGCAATTGAAAAATGGACCGATAGAACCCAACTTTGGTACAGCTTCCTAGAAAGGATGTAGAAACTAGTGGCAACAAACCAAAAAGCCATTTCTTTTCTCGAAATTGGTCAGGGAGAAAACTTTTTGAATTACCTTCGTATAAGGACGGATGGGAACCCTGTGAACGGTTGCAATTTTTTACATGTGTGAGTACATAAATTCCGCCGCCACTATACACACTCCCTCACTTGTCATGTGTGGTGCATCCCAAAGAGCCACATGCATACATGCTTTACGAACAGCCCCCACTCGAAAGTATTTCACAACCGATAGCATCAGCAGCAGTCAGCAATGCCTTCTTGAGTTGTTCGTCGTTGAGGCCGGAAACCACCTATTCGAAGCCTTCCAGGGACTTATGGAAGAGGGTGCTCATGATTTTGAAGTGTTCATTTTTTTTTCTTCCAGAACAGGCTTGAAAGGTGCATTATGAAATGCCAGGATGAAGTGAAAGATATGGTCAGCCCTGATGCACCAGAATCTGAGGTTGGTGATGGCTTCAGCAGTTCCCTATAGGCGGGATGGAAACTTGCTGGAAATGGAACAATCACACCCATCAAACGGATGATTTATTCCCCACTTTTTGCACGCCTGACGTTTCGGAGGCATCCCGTTTTCCGTTGACAAACAAAACTAACTCTCGCACTTGCTCTACAACTCTTGTGCAACGACTATTCATTTACTTTGCAACGACTACTCTACTACTCTTGTACTCCACTGCTCTTGTGCTTTCTCCACAACTCTTGCACAAACTCTGCTGCTGTTGTACTTACTTCCTTTGAACTTACTGTTGCCGGCACTGGACACTTACTCTGCTTCTCTTGTACTTACTCTATCTCTTGTCTTGCGCTTACTCCACCACCTTCTGCTGTTGCAGTAACTCCAGCACTGGACACTTACTCCACTAACTCTACTACTCTTGCACTTACTCTACTACTCCTGCACTTACTCTGCTGCTCTTGCACAAACTCTCCTACTTTTGCACAACTTTCCCACACAAGCACAAACTCTACTCCTCCTGTCTCTTGTGTTCCTGACTCTTGACTGACTCAACTATTCTTGTACTTACTCTGACACTTTTATTCGCTTGAACTTTCTCTACCACTCCTGTACTTACTCTACTACCACTGCTCTTGTGCACAAACTCTACTCCTCTTAAACTTACTGTAAGTTACTTGCTCTACCTGCAACTCTTGTACTCACTCCACTCACTTTACTACTCTTGTACTCTATTCCAATTTCTGACCAGAGTCCATGGCAAAGTGCCTTGGTCTTCTTTCTATCAGAAAACAGAAGAAAGGTTATTTGGGCAAAAAAGCAAGATCGGAAAGCACCTTGGAAGAGAACGCAAGAGGCATCTGCCATGAAAAGGACACTTCTATTTTGCAAAAAGGGCACCAAATTCTGCACAGGGTGTCTGTCAATCGCGAGGGATTTGGCATTATTTTTTTTGCACATTAATGAATTTCCTCACTTGCATGCTATTTCACAAAATGGAAATATTTGCCACACATTTGTGACATATTTCGCTAAAATATCACCATTAGGCCTACTGTGAAGTTAAGACAATTTTTTCCTCATGGTGCGAGTTGAGTCGACGTTTCTGGCGCATCGTGTGTATTGTTTTGTTATCAAGACGAGACCGTCTTGTCTTGTTTCTTGATAACGGACGCGCGATGCGCCCAAAGCTTCGACTCAACTCACACCATGGAGATAAAATCGTCTGAACTTCCAGGTAAAGGTGATATTTTAGCGTCACGACACATCTCCAAGTTTCCAGCCCACTGTTTACAGTTTGTAAAAAAATATTTACACAATATTTGCCACAAATATTTGCCATACGATGACAAGGTAATGACATGATCTTGATGATCTTGACCAAAAAGATAGCCGAACACCATGCCGCACAGCAAAAAGGGGGGCAGGTGGGGACTCTGGTGCACACGCACATGCTGGCCCAGTTTAAGCCCTGGTGCAGATGTTTTCAAATAGCTGAAACTTGAGTTATTGTGATTAAATTTGAGAGGCAGATTTTGCTCTCCATGGCTTCCTTTTTGTGCTGTTCCATTCTGAAGATTGCCCGAACACCTTGAAAAATTTGAATTTTTTGTGTAATGCTTACGAGGAGACCCACATGGGCTGGAGGTGTTAGTTTAAGGTGTTTGATGATTGTTTGCCATCCTCCGATCGTTTCCTTTTTTCGTTTGTGGTTTTTTGGATCCATGGAGTGACATAAAAATTTTCTCTGAACCCCAAGACCCATATCTCCCACATCTCAGAATAGATATGCTCTCTTCCTCCTAGCTTATGCTCTCTTCCTCCTAGCTTTGTCATTGAGTTCGAGTCTTGTTCGCGCATGTTTTGCACTTTTAACGACATTGTTTTTCAACTATTCTTTATTTATTTTCTCTTTTCCGTAGGCTGCTAAATATCGAACACAGTTCGAATCGTGTGCCGTGAAATGTGTGGATGAAACAGTTTCTCTAGTTCCAATGTACAAGAATCGAATTCTCAAGGCTTGCCTCACCAAACCTACATCACTCCCACCGTAAACAGCACAGCAATTCCACCCCATCCCAACCTCCATGCAACCTGTAGAACCAGCATCCTAGAGAGGGAACTTCCTTTGCGAATGTAGCATGTCTATTCCTTTTTATATATTTTTGAATGCCTTGTCTTGTTAACGATTAGAATTAGATTTGAGTTTTGCATACCAATTGTTCATTTTACTGAGTTGGTGGGTCAGAATCAGATGACACTCATGGCTAACTCCTGTCGTGGGTCATGGACAGGCTAGCCACCTGCGGGAGGTGGGAGCCCGCCCAGCAGACCCCAAAGGCAAGGCCCAAGGAGCCGAGGACCTACTGAGCTGGTGTGGGAACGATGCAGACTATCCCTGTTAACTTGCTCTGAGGAGATACTGGATGACATGGGAAGGCAAGAGATATCATGAGGCGATGAGCGAAAATGAAGATGATGTTTTAGAATTACAGTCTTTAGAAGAGAATTACAGTCCTTTCGTGGCCCGCCACGAAAGACTGTAAGGTGCCCATCCTTTCAAAGTCCAAGCTTATGTTGGAGAGACCCAAGGTAATGAAGAAAAGGGCTGACCGATCAAAAGGGGAGTAGCGTGTTCTTACTTTCATTCGGACTAGAAACGGTACCACGCGACCACCAGGAGTACAAAAAACACATGAAATGACACATTTAATTTTATTCTAGCAATGTAGGTATAAAAACTTGTAAAAATCTCCAGAACACTTTCCATAAATGCAATTTACAATCTGCAGAGTGCTTCACAAAAATGCAATTTACAGAGTGCTTTACAAAATGAAATTTACAAACAAAGAAAATATCACAGAAAAAACGACACTTCTGGCGATGGCTGGCTTTGGCAAGTTGCTCATTGTGGATTCAGTGAGATTGGCAATCCGTAGGTGACCATTGCGGCTGAAGTCATGAACAACCTGGCGCCTTTCCTTGCTTCGACGACTGCCCTCAACAACTCTGGCTCTGCCTTCTTGTCCAAGTTGTTCTTGCTTGATGATGATGATGATGAGAGCCAAATGCTCATCAACTCAAGGGTCACCCTGTCGCATTCGAAATCCGTTACCTCCCAAAGCATGCCAACAATCGCTGGACTAAGGAAGTAAGTAAAAAAAGCAAAACAAAGAAAATAAAAAAAATACAAGAGGTTGTTTTGTTGTTCAACTTGACTACTCCACATCACACGGAGACATCGCGTCCACCTTTGAATGAGTGAGCAGTCCCATCTCTCATTATAGGCCAATTACGTGACCTATCGTAATCAACAAATTGATGCTAAGTATCGTCTGCTTCCGTCGAGTATCCAGGCTTGTGTCACAAGGCTTCCCACCGACTGATCATTTATTAGGGGGTGGGAGGGAGTGAAAGTACCCCTGATGATCTTGAGGAGATCCACCCGAAGGATGGCTGTACTCCGCACACAGATTCACCCACTCACGATCAATCAGGAGGCTGTGTGAAACAAGCTGGACACTCGATCCACATTTAAATGAGGAATTTAACTTAGTTTTTTTCTCTGGCCACGAGAATTACAAGGGTCACTTCAAAGATAGAGCCGGAAAAGAGGTGACAGAACGGAATTGATGCACCCACATACCAATTGCAAGGGGACCGATTGTTTTGGCAAAATATGATGTTTCCAGCTGAAACTGGTTTTCTACTTGCACATTTCCCGATTCCGGTGGTGAAAACCATTTTTTGATATCACTCATCTGGTTCGAAAGTTATGGACCGAGGCGCAAAGCACTGCATGTGAAGTAATTGCATTTTTACATCAGTTAAAAATTGTTTTATGAAAACAAATGCCATTTGACACAAATGGATTTTTGTTGTCTAGCCAGAACAGAATTGCTGCAGCATTAACATTTTTTGATTCACAGGGGGTGGATCTGTGGGAATACCTCCTGATAGATCTTGAGATCCACCCGAAGCTGAAATTTTTAGGGGTCGAACCGGTACAGTACCCGTACCGGTTTGATTTTGTACCCGTACCAGTACCCGTTTGAAAATCCAACCGGGTACTGTACCGGTTGGACTCCGGGATTCATAGATTTTTTGGGCAATTTTATGAAAGAAAACATGCATGTGTGGCACATCATTCTCGGGCAATTTTTTCTCAGAAACTCATTGATGCAACAAAATTGATGTAAATCCCTAACAGAAAGAATCATGTAAGGTATTTCATCCAGGTAACAAAACAAGAAGGAACGCCGTCCTGTAGGAAATACTTTGATTTCGTCAATGACATGATAACTGACTGCAATGGTGATGCGATGTTGACATTGTCATATTGTCTTGTTTAAAGATTCGCTATTGCATGTTGCATGTTGAATCATTAACACTTTTATGGAGTGTAACACATTCGCTGGGCGTGTTTGAAAATTAACCATCGAAATTTCTTATAACGAAAAACCATTGGGATCCTGCCTTCAAACGGGTATCGAGCCACTTCTAACCAGACTGTAGCTGCAATAGAGTGGTTGGTGTGGCTGGAGCATAATGATGACATAGTTAATCAGAATGCAGTATGCAGAATAGAAAAAAGATTGATAGTTTTTTATCAAGGGTGTCACCAGAAACAATGTTGTATTACGAATTCTGCGGAAGAAGGCGATTATTGCTGATCCGAAAAAAACTGCAAATAGCAAATGCGCGGCGAATTGCCTGAAACACAAGTGCTGAAGAGGATCAGGCGAATACTGTCGTTGAAATTTGGGAATGTCGATTTGGAGAGAAGAACACAGGTCCGGAGTTGAAATAGTTACAAGCAAGCTACATCCCTGTTAATACCTGGAGAAACCCGGAGATGGAGCATTGCTATTGATTGTATGATACAGATCTGAACCGACGAAAAAATATTTCATTGAAGAAGCTGCCCTCTACCCTACCCCATCACAAAACAAACAAAATAAGCCATGAGACACCCAGAAGTTTTTTATGTCTATCCCTTCATAAACAAAACAACCAAATATGCCATGGGACACTCAGAAGTTTTTGTCTCTCTACCCCTGCATAAACAAAACAAACAAATATGCCATGAGGCACCCAGACGTTTTTATGTCTATCCCTTCAAAAACAAAACAAACAAATATGCCATGAGACACCCAGGAGATTTCATGTCTCTGTACCCCTCCATAAACAAAACAAAGAAATATCCCATAAGACACCCAGCAGTTTTTAATGTCTATCTACCCCTCCATAAACAAAACAAACAAATATGCCATGAGGCACCCAGACGTTTTTATGTCTATCCCTTCAAAAATAAAACAAACAAATATGCCATGAGACACCCAGGAGATTTCATGTCTCTGTACCCCTCCATAAACAAAACAAAGAAATATCCCATAAGACACCCAGCAGTTTTTAATGTCTATCTACCCCTCCATAAACAAAACAAACAAATATGCCATGAGGCACCCAGACGTTTTTATGTCTATCCCTTCAAAAACAAAACAAACAAATATGCCATGAGACACCCAGGAGATTGTACGGCTACGTACAAGGTTGAGCTGGCATTTTCATGTCCAACACAGTACTTTTCCGGCGACAAATTGGCAGCCATTATTCAGAGCAAATTTGCAGGGCTTCCTGTCAATTTAGCGTTAGCCAAATCTTCACCTCAGTTGTCGGGCAGTTTGTGCAGACTCAGCAATACCATAAGACGGCACTTTCAATTAAAAGGCAAAACTATACGAATAAGATTTGTGGCGTGTGCCGCCGGAAAAGGCCTTCTACGTGGCATATTTCCAGAGCAGCAACAGCCAGCAGGCGGTTTCATTTCACCCTCCCCTCTTCCTGTACGTGCTGACGTGTATCACTTTGAGTTGCCAGAGAATTGGTTGCCGTCAGTTTTTGGGTAATTTTCCAGACGCGGCTTTCGCATAAAAGGTTTTCCCCGAATTATCTGAGGGTTCAATCGTTCGATCGTTCAGTCGTGCTCAAAAGTTTCGAAGAAAATCCTCTTTCAAGTGCTTGCTTGAAATTGTCAAACGCTGCCATTCAGTTCTCATCTGTTCCTGTCAATCATCTCTGTTCAATTCACCTTGTTCATCATAGTTTGGCGGTTAGTTAGTTTAGTTCTTCTGATAAGTCTTAATGGCAGCAAGTCGTGTCAGTTCTGTAGAAAGAGCGTCTGTCCTAAGAGATGTAATAAACACTTATTTAATTTAGTTTAAAAATGATAACCACTCGTGTCCGACTCTTCAATTATCTGTGCAAATCTATCAGTGTGAGATTTTAACAGTTTCGACATAGCGAATCTCAATGGCAGTGAACCCAATGGTTGGTTGGTAAACGAACTCGTGGTATCGCTGGTAATTCCCTGTCCCTTCCAGATTGCTGTTCAGTTATTTTGTGTCCAGAGTGCTTTATTTCGTGTTTGACGGTTCGGCCAAATGTGGGTGCTTCAGCAAACAGAAACACGAGATAAGTGGTAAAGATTCGTGCTGGCGAATCACATGGTAGTCAGTTGTCCGTGATTGCTGATTGACCCAAATATTGGCCTGAACTTGCAAGACACATGGGAACCAATTGCAGTGAGAAATGTCAGTTTGAGTTCTCCCCTATCTGGTGTTGGGTGCGATAAATCATTCCCCATTTCCCCTTGTGAGTACTGTACGGTTACGTACAAGTAACCATATTCCTGTACAAGTCGGAGATCCCCCATCCCATTCCCACCCCCCCCGCGTACAAGTTAGGCAATCGCGGACAAGTTACACCGCGTACAAGTTACAGAGGCATGAAGTCGGTGATTCCTTTCTGCTTGAGTAAGTAGCAAGCCAAGGAGGGCTCGCAGATCAGGACGTGGAGCAGCTGGGATGATTGGGAGATCATCTTTGGTCCAAGAGTTTAGGTAGACGAGGGGAAGAACTGCATCGTAAGCAATTACATCTGGTAGGGGTTCGGCGTGTAGACCCATGACGAGTTGAATGTCGATTGCCATGATAGGTCGAATTGATATCAGAAACAGGAGAGTCAGGGTCACTCCGTATAACACCAGCATTCTCATTACCTTGGCAAAAGAAACAAAGGTAAATAAATGTTATTAACAACATAAAATCTGATATGGGGGGGGGAGAATATTAACAAGGGAAGGGGTTGGGGAAAAGAAACAAAATTGTCTTCCTTTCATTCTTATATATCTGTAACCATCAGATACAAATACACAACTTCATACATGGGAACCACTCGGTGGAATAGTAGACGGAACATTAGTCAGCTTGATGGTGAGTGACAGTTGAAGGCGACCCTCTACTGAAAATCTTTTGGCAGTATCAGCAGGAAAATAAAAGAAGTCGACTGATGGGGTATTCCTGGGTTGGGTATTCAGGGGTGTTGGGACTGCGCTCCATACGACATCTTGAGAAGTACCGCACAACTGAGATTGGCAGCGGTAACGATTTGCTTCCTCTGGTAAGTCCAAAACATGGACTATGACTCCAAGGTGCTGATCAGAATCTTCCTGAATGATTGTCCAAAGGAAATAGTTATCCAAAGTTATGTGCAGAAGAGTACATTTGTTATCATTGGACGTACTAGGTTCAGGAATCTCCAAAATTAGTTCGTCATCGGATTCACATCGAACAGGACTGTGGGATTCCAGGAGATGTTCAAATACTGCAACTTTTGATCCTGTCCAGCTGCATGCTGTGAGAACCCAAGGGCAACCGACCCGACGAAACTTGCAAAGGAGTTCATGGTTTTCCAAATTTTGACTAAGTACGCGTTCCGTACAGCCCAAGTCAACATTAGTGCAGTCGAAATCTAGAAGATCCATCACATTCTCAAGGAAGAGATTTCGAGCATATGCAGGTGGTTTGCCACAGTTAGATTGTGGGCAAAGGGTGAATCGTTGTTGGCATTCCTTGCACAAAAGATGACCATCAGGACACTGTTGGCATGGTGGCAGCATTAGACCGGAGCAGGCTGGACACAGCAATAAATACTTGACATGCTGCAGAAATTTTGATGGAGCTGAAGAAACGTCGGATGTGTCGATAGGCAATTGGTCTGCTGGAGGTTGTGTTTCCAGTTCCAGCAGAGGTGGAATAGGACTTGTGGAAAGGATTTGTTCAGCAGGAAAGTTGGGGTAAAACCCTTGCATAAGTTTGATCCAGTTTTTAAAGACCAGTGTGGCATGAAGTCTACGTTTGGTTGATCGTATTACTAGTTCGGATGTTTTAAGGCAAATAAACCATAATGACCGAGGGATACGAAGGAAACAAGGCTGTGATAGATTTTGTCCACTTCTGATCAGCATGCGGGTAATGCTTGGCATCATCTTCAAACGAAGAATATCAAAGGGCGGGAATGCATCTGGCATGGTATGTTCAAGGAAGGATGATACCACAAGAATGAATTCCTGTGCGTATAAGAAGGTTCTCAGCGGTCTGGAATTGACTCGAGAACGTGGTGGACAGCTTACATCCAGAATTGAATTTGGAGCGACATGAACATTTGTTTCTGGTGCAATATCTGTGTCCAATTCATCGGACACAGGAACTTCCAAAAATTCTCGAAATTCCTCGAGATCCAAGTTAATCTCCAGCGGATCAGACATCTTTAGATATCCCTGAAAAACCAATTTTTTTTGCCACACATTTATAATAGAAATGGCAATGGCCTACACAACAGGAGCAGATAATAAAAATATTGTTTTCTCAACCATTTGAAAAACATGTTGATTTGCAAGGGGAGAAGTTTAGCCCACAAAAATAAAACAATTGATTCGGGGAGTCACGTTATGTTATACTTGAAAACCGTGTCTTGTTATAAAAAAAATATACAGTAAGCGCCGTAAGTTTCCCGTCATATGGACCATCATGTTTTGTGCGTTCTGCCACCCCGAAGCTGTGCATCAACCATCTTGACTGGTTATTTGGAGTCGGAATCTCGAGTAGCCCCCTCTGTCGACCACCTACTCCGAGTTTTAATGTGGTCTCGAATAAATGAAATACATAAACGATAATTAGCCTCTGGCCGTTGGTGTGCCTCATTCCGCCGCCATATTGCTCCCAAAACAACCATTTTCAGAACGCACGCCAACTTCGAACACCCTATGCTTTCACTCTCCTGCTGATGAGCACAAACGGGAGGATCGCCACCTTGCCGCACTGACCGTTAATTTCACAGCCACGGTGCGAGAAAACACGCAAACCCTATTCGTCCATTTGACGGGAGACTTGTGGCGGATACGATATATACAAAGTTTTCCAAATTTATACAGTAGAAGGCAATTGTTGAACATTTAATTTAATGTTCAGCGTATCATTTTTCATAAAACCAGCCGTTAGATGTCGCGGAATAAGCAGTTCTTGGGATAGGTTATAAACAGATCTGTTCTGACTCAAGTGTCGTGGTCTAAAGTTCCAGTTAAGGGAACTCTCATGTCCAATCACTGCCACTGAACATCGGAAAGCTTTGGCCCGTGAAATGTCACCATAAAGACAAACCAATATCCTGCAGAAAGTGTCTGTTAACTGGACGAACCATAGAAATTTGTGGCGAAAACAGTTCTGACGTAAGATTTTGCAGAAATTTTCGCTGGGCAAGAAATGAAGGGCAATATTTAAGCGGGGCCGGAGAGATGCGGTGATCGGACCATGACTGGCTAGATGATGGTCTATCAGTCCAACGGGTAAGATGAGGTTGCAGTTTGGTGCATGCCAAGGGCACAAAACTCTTTCCATTGGGCACTGATGAACATGGCGAGGGAAGTCAATCATGAAAGGGCGGTGGGTGCAACCATGTTACAAAAACGTGCAGTCCATCCTGGTTGTCTTGAGGGCAGCTTCCTCATCTGCTGTGTGGCAATCGGAGTACGTTTCACTGCACTGTGGACATACTTTGTCGGTCTTCATGCAGTCAGTGCAGATTAAATGCCCTTGTTGACATTTAGCTGGCTTTGCCATTATGATGACTGCACAGCCAATGCAGGTGAGCCACCTCTAGACGACCAATTCCTCTGGGGTCATCATCTGCAAGCAAAAGGGAAACTACACGTGGACCCTGGGATAAACAAACCCCGATAAAAGTTATTAGGTAAGTAAGTTATACAAAATTAAATAGTATTATTTTATAACATGTACAAAAATGGAGGTCTAATTGAACTTTGTTCTTGCATAAAATTTTCTTAACCTATTTATGTGCACGAGAATAGATTTCTTTAATAATTTTCCCCTTGCATCTAGAAGGACAACCCGGTAGGTCAAGGGCGACAATTTGGCGGTCACCTGATACGGGCCACGCCAATTGCTAAGAAGTTTTTGTGCCAAACCCACAACACGGATTGGGAAAAACACCAAACATTTTTGGCCAATTTCGAACTCTTCACTGGAACGACCTTTGTTGTACCTAGCGGCATAAATGGCCTGTGATTTTTCCACTCTTTTCTAAACTAATTCCCTCATCCGCTGAACGTCAGCCAGGATCTCATCACGGCTTCTGTGATCAGTCTCTGGGAATTGAAGGTCAATTGGGCGAGTAGGATTGAATCCAAATAAGAGGCTAAAAGGACTTTCTCCTCTCGTAGAATTGGGAGCTGCATTTATTGCAAAACGAAGAAAAGGTAGGTAGTCAACCCAGTCTCTATGAGTATCATTAACGTAAAGACTCAACATTTGGTTAACGACACGAATCATTCGTTCAGCTCTACCATTGCTTTGTGGCCTGTAACCTGACGTAAAAGCATGGGTAGTACCTAAACGTTGAAGTACGTCATTTAAAAGGGGACCACTTCTAAAGATGGATGCCCGATCTGTCAAAAGGGTCTGGACACAGCCATATCTCGTGGTTATGTCATTCAAAAGAAAGCTTAGTATCTCGGATGAGGTGCCTCGTTTCAAAGCTTTTAACTCGACGAACCCTGTACCAAAATCAACTGCCACTAAAATCATCTTTTTGCCTTTGCAAGTGGGAAAAGGGCCAGCCAAGTCGATTGCAAGGGTAGAAAATGGCCTCGAAGAATTAAATTTCACAGGTTTCAGCAAACCTAGGGGTGCAGTGCATCGAGGATTTCTCTTTTGACATGCCAAACATGATTTAGCAAATTGCCTGACCTCATCATTTCTGCCCACCCAAAAATACCGTTGCTTAATTTGTTGTAGCATACGTTTAAAAGCTATGTGACCACTCAATTTGTTTTCATGATACGCGTTCAACAGATCTCTTTTCCTGTTCTCAGGGACCACAATCAAAAGTTTCCCTTCTCTGGTTTTAAAATATAATAACCCACCTTTCAAAACAAAACCAGAATCTGATTTTCAATGGCATTTTGAGCATCAGAGGTACGCAAGTTTTTAATAATATCTCTCAATTTCAAGTCTTTCCACTGATCTCTTTGCAGTTCCGGAAAGCTCTCGCCATCATTAGGCCCCTCATCAAAATCTTCCTCCACCAAATCTGAAGAATTTCCCTGCACTGAATCTGAACTCCTTCTAGCAGTCTCAACCAAAGGGGAAACTGGGGTCAGAACAGGCATTGGGTTATCATTGCCACGAGAGGTCTTCCTCCGGCGTGGACTTGAAACTGGGCTTAAGCGAGGCATACATGGGGACAACTGTGAATCATCACTGTCTGTACCAACAGCACTCCTTGTAACCACTCCACAATGAACAATTGTGGGACACCCAGAATACACAGGAAAGTTTGTCTCTCCAAAATAATCAACCAGCACTGAATTACCATTTTTAAATGCTTTCTGCATAGGTTTATCAGCCGGGACATTTTGGGACTCCTTTCTTTTGAGTGAATTCCTCATAGGCTCAAAGTTTCCGGTCTCTGACGTCCTTGCACGAGAATCATTTTTAATTGCCAGTGTTTCAGGAGAATTTCCTGTGTCACTTTCGCAGCGATCCATTGGCTGGTCATGTTTTGGCTGGTCATGCATTGGCTGGTCATGGAACATGTTTTGTGTACATGTTTTACGCATATTAAAACTTGGGTAAAAATGTCACGAAAAAAAGCAATCCTATCAAGCAAGTCTCTGCCAGACTGCTGAAACAAAGTGTTGGCGCTGATGCCAAAATTCGATGGCCCAATTGACCCTTATCGTCCTCCTTGGTGCATGGGACTCAATTCAGTTTACTCGAAAGTTTGCTTCACTCACAACTTGACTGCACTGACACCCTCATGTCATGTCTGACTCCTAATCGTGCATGAATGGGGTGATTGCACCCTAATCGCAATCACTCATCACCCTCTTCTGCATCACTCATGCATGCTTTTTTGTGCAAGAAAAGTGGAGTGACTTTGAAGATGGAGTGGGCCCATTTTTGACTCGAGATTTTTTTTTCAGAATTTTAAAGCACCCGGAGGACTTGATAGGCACCAAAGAGCTGAAACCTTATGTCAAAAATGGACACCCTTAATTTTGGATTTGATTTTTGTCTTGGAATGCTTTCAGAATATGGTTCGCTCACTCTCGACCCCTGCCTCTACCTCCCTCTCCCCCAGAAAGAACATGTTTTGATTCGCCGGTTGTATTTAGCTTCCTTTTGCTCTGTCCGAGTTCAGTTGTTTAAAATTGATCTGCAGCTCCATTCCTTGGCTTTCTTCAACCTTACGTTCCTTCCATCCATTGTCTTGCGGCAAAAAGTAATGTTCTCCGTCCATTTTTTGGTGATTTTTCCCAGTTGATGTGAATGCTATCACTAGCATTTTCAGAATTCACATATTTTTTGTGTTTTTATTTTTGAGCATCATTGTAAGTTCTAGTCATATGCAGGCCCGCCGAGTGGATTAGCGGGGCCCGGGGCGAACGTTCAGCTGCGGGGCCCGCTGATCAAAAGCAAATATGTTGGGTGCAACATGAGCAAGAAATTGCAAAACATGGTTTAAGCGAAGAAGAACTGTCGTGCCAGTTGTTGCCACTGCGGTAGAAAATGTGCAAAAATTGGTATGGGTGATGCCATCACAGCGAAATGGCTCCGTAACTGCAACCCCAAATTTCTGCAAGAAAAAATGGATTTGTGAAGACAATTCTATTGAAAAAAAAAACAAGTGCGGAACAAAAACAAAAAATGTCAAACAAGTGCGCGGGGCCCCTCAAATCGCGGGGCCCAGGGAAAAATACCCCGCTTCACCCCCCTCTCCTCAGGCCTGGTCATATGTTGCACCACACGTGTGTTCAGTATTTTAAGGAAACTTGTCACCAAATAAATGACACTTTTATTGAAGCACCTTGTTGATAATTTGTCTATTTTTCTCTGATGCATGGAAGAATTATTGTTATTCAGTCGATGTGGTGAATCGTTTGCCAAGCGTTAGCGATGCCGGGAAATGCACCGATTTCACAAGTGGCATTGCAAAATTGGGTGGATGGATTTCAGCGCAAAATGGGAGAGGTGGATGGGTGTACTCGTACTGGGGAAAATATGTTAAGAATATAACAGCTACCCCTCAGCAAAAATGTCCCTTGTGACATGTATTAGTGATTCATTTTTTTTTTAGTTCATTTAATGTGCACAACCGCTTCTGAGAATACCATGCTGAGAACAAAAAAAATTAAAAAAAAAAAAAACGAAAGCAAAGTAGGTTCAGTGTTGGGACCCATGGACAGGAGACTGCCTTCCATTTCCACCAACTGGTACTACATTTCATTGTCGTGTTATTTGTTAAAACACTTCAGTTTGTTTTTATTTTTTTTTTCATCTTTTTCGATTTCTCCAACATTGTTTGCAGACCTGGTTTTCACCCACGTTGTCCAAGAGCCAGGAAACGAAGATCCACGGTGGTGTGTGCAACTTAACCATTTCAGGTCATTGTCGGTGCCGCTTTTCAGATGATCAAAATGAAATCAAATGCAGTTCAGACGAAAGCAAAACAGACAAAAAAATGCACAAACAGGGAGAGCTAATTGACGTTCGGCTGGGGGAATTGTATACAATTTTAATCCGTCTTCAGGGTGTGTGGACCATCTGGACGTCCTTGATCTGGACTCTGTAGATTCAGTACAGATGCTGACGTGAAAATAATCTTGTGAAGATGTTGGAATTAGCATCATTAATAATTTTTTATACACTCCTGGCCTGCTGGGATACACTCATGGCACAGATGTTCTGGCAGAGATCTTGTGGTCAGAAATTTTTCCGGATTTCCTTGGAAGGATTGAGATGGAAGTTTGTCCTTCCTGAGGGAGAATCACGATTGGTAAATTTTGTGCACAATTTTTGCACGTATGGGTCTGATAATAACGTAAAGTAATTGTTTGTGTGCACTTCAAGACCAAGAATACAACACTGGCTGACTGCGAGGGATGGCAAGGCATTTTTCTGCACGTCACCACTAGCAATGCACAAACTTATTTTGTGCAGTAAACGAATTTGTTAGTGTGCACAAAAATTGGTCTGGAAAGTTCTTCTCCGTATCTTGCTGGCGGGCGTCAACAATGTCAGCAATCCCAATTGACATGTTTGACATCGTTTGGCAAGAAAAACTCATGACAGACAGAATGTTCACTATCAAAACAAAACGCAATAAAACCGTGTGTTATTTCATACAGAAATTCATTGTAAACGAGATGACATGGGGGAGGAACAAAAATAAACACCCTGTTTGCACATGCCTCAGTCTGGATGCAAGTTCCTGGCAAAGAAATCAATATTCTTCACAGATGCCGTGTTTGCACAAGATGAATTTTTACAGAGTTGCTACCAACCTCGAAATCTCGGAGATTTCTGGACAAAAAAACACCCTGGAAAATGGCTCTTTTCCAACCAAAACATGCAATTTGTCTTTTTTTTCGAATCGAGTCATTCCTGCAAAGCTGATCAGACTGACCCTCCATCAATCATGGGAGTGGTTTTCAGGAAGCAATTTTTGGAATACTTAAGGCATTCAAGAAGTTTCACGACTGGCTTTTTGTTTGCAACTGGAAATAGTTCAGAAAAGGCCCTTTTCTGGTTTTTTAAATGCAATCTTCCTCTTTTTCAATGCATATGCAATCATTCGAAGGATTCGAAGGATTTAAGCTGAGTACTCTCTGGCCACTGATAAATGGCTCCATTTAGAGCAGACCTTGATTGATAATGTGGGCAAGGAGAGCATAAAACAGCCAGTGGCCGTTTGGGTTACAAGCAGGAGGGTGTGGGTTACAAGCAGGAGGGTGTGATAGGCATTGCAGGAATTTGATTACTGTTTCGTTTTGTTCAAGAACTCCAGGCAGAAGTGTCCATAAGTGTGGCGGTGCATTCAGAATTGCACTGGTTGCAACCAGTAATTGCAGTGATCAGTTGCTTCTTGGAAGTTTTCAGCAAAAGTGGTCTGGGATGACGAAGTCCCTTCACGTGGGCTGACCATCCTCCACATCAATTATTTGAGGATCATCCGCATATTTTTTATTTCCAATCCATTTCAGCAAGCGCGTCTCTGATTGGTTGTTGGGAATTCGAGCCAATTTCAACGTTTAATTTTCGAATCCAAACCTAACCTAACCCTATTGCGACCTAAGACAGAGTTGCGAAGCGGTGGCAAACTTGCCAAATGGCAAAAAGCGGTGGCAAGGCAAAAATCCCAAAATTGATGACGTCACAAATTCAGACGACGGGATTGGCTGTTGCAATGCTACTGTCCACGGAAGTGGATTGGAAAAAAAGTATGCAGATCGTCCATGACTAACTCCAACCGATTTTTCCTTCAGTTGCAAATGTGTTCTGCCAGATGCTGTGGGCAGTGTCGTTAACACTCTCCCTGTGCCCTTTACGTCACCCTTTAAAAGGGCAACCCACTCAAAAACCCTGCTGCGGGACAGGAACTCGTCACCATAAACTTCAATCAGTGGAGGATGGATGTCTGACCCTTTCCATAGTCTATCAAAAACTTCACCAGTGTTCGCCCTCTCTGAATAACCAAATCGCATCCGGTGTCCAAAACGACCAAAATCCTTGTCCACCTGTAGTCACATATGAAGCACATGAATGTCAAAATGGGCCTGCTTAACCCCAAAGGAATAAAGAAGCTTGGTCAAAACAAAAAGCAAAGAGCATAAACAAACAGTCAAGAAATCACAAGAGTCCTGGAATGTCTTGAACACTCTTTCGTGATTATCTTTTACTCCTGGGGAGTTTGTACCCCACCTGAAGCTCCACCTTTTGGATCCCTGCTCATGATATCCTGGCCTCCGGGTTCTCTCACTCTTTCTCTCTTGCACTGGCCATCCCTCTCTTCAACTTTCGTCACTGCAAAACAATCACTTTTTCTAATCTCTTGCTGCAACTTGCACTGTGCAATTGTAAATATCTGCCTCTTTTTCGAACTCTGCTCCATCATTTTGCCCACTTGCAATTTTTGAGTTCCGACACCCCTGGAAAAGCATGCAGCAACCCTGGAAAATTATGATTGGAAACTTGGCAAATTCGAGACATTTCAACCCTTAAATTGTCCCAAACTAGATAGAAAAAAAATAAATAAATAAATAAACTCCATTTTGACAGCATCATCAACACAGCATGATTTATTGTCCATCTTGACAAATCAGACAAACTAAACGAACAAACACTCCAAACAAAACAACATTACTGTTCAATCAGTTTTTTCTTGGCACGACCAACCAAACAAAATGAAATAAATACAATAAAAAGAAGATAAATTATTAAAAGATGAACGAAGCAAAGCGAAAAAGATGAAGTTAAAATCATTTTCATATCAAGTACAAATACAATAAGACTAAATGCAAATGAATGAATTTATGAATGAAAACACATTCTTTTCAGATTGTTTGAAATTGAATGATTTTCTCAACGGAAAGTCACTGTGCTGCTCCCTGAAAAGGTCAAAGGACACAAGCTTCGCTTTGCAAAAGGTCAAGGTTACGTTGGTAAGGCCAAGCAAGCTTTGGCGATGGTCAATGAATCGAAATTCCCAGAGTGATGAAAAAAGATAGGTCAGAATGATTTCTTTTAGGGCAAGCATTGAGATCTAGGTCATTGTGATTTGGTCCCGAACTCTCATCACTCTCCTCCTGTCGTAGACAAACTTTGGGTGACATTAGAAGAGGTGACAAACCCTCTTGAAGAAAGGGGAGAAAAAATGGAGAAGTTTAAGATTTTACGAATAAGTCTGAAGCTACAATCGGAGTTGATCATGGCACAAGAATCACGTGAGTCCTTTATTGAAGTCGTGTCAATGGAAAGGGCAGTGCTCAAATCGTGCGGGAGCGTGTGCTCCTGCCTGCCACAAGCCTGTAGGACGGCTCCACATGCCTGAACCTGCACTCCCACAGCTGAGAAAACCCAAAAACCAAGCTTTTTCTCTTGCCTTGCCCGGCGTGGAAGATTCCATTTCTTGAAAAAGCATTTCCATGCCCTTTTTCTTGGACACATTGAGCAGAGCGGAAAGGAGGCAGAAGGGAGACAAAACTGTTCAACTGAGCACTCGTGTCTGGTTCTAAACTCTTAAGAGTACTGATGAGACAAATATCTGCATCTTCGAATACAATGAAGTCTGTGGTATCATCACACAGAAGAAAGAACCTGCAGAATGAAGTTTGTCCTGGATCTTTCACAGATGCTGCATAGTGCTGCTCCCAATCGGATTTTGTTGCAACTTGTTCAATCGATGGGGTAAAATTTACAATCAGAAACTACATTCGACACAACCAACTATCAGGACATGAATTACGTTTTGCCTTTTCTTTTGTCTTGATTAAAGCGTACCAAACCTGACCCAACCCCCTACCTTCACTGCCCATTGTTTCAGTTTGCCATCAACCTTCTGGTTGGTTGGTGACTGCCTGTTACTTGTTGTTGTCAACCAAATGCTTGACATCCTCCAAACAAGTCCGTAAAATGGCCCTGATGTTGGCATCTCCACATGCAGCAGTAGGGTGCAAAGTTAATCCTGCAATTGGTCTGGAATAACTCAAGATAGAACTTAGGATTTTCCTTTTTTAAACAAGGATAGAACAACCCATGGCAACAATCGCCCAATGCTTCGTGACAGTCATCTTCAAGAACTGAAAAACCGTACCAGCAAATGGGTGCATCTTTCACATTCAAGTGGAAGAGGCAGAAATTACATTTTCACAACAAAAACTTATCCACTAAATTTGCCATTGAGTTGACATGCTGTAACTGAAGAAATTTCAAACACAAATTTTAATTGACAAGAAAAAAGAATGAAGAGAAAAATGCCAAAGCAGAAAAACATGGTTTCCAACATTTGTTTTTTTTTTATGGACAGCAAGCAAACAAAAGTCAAATGTCAGAAAAAAAGATGTTTAAACAAGCAGGCAATTAGAATTTTAATTTCTTTCCAAGTTCAAAGACGAAGAAGAGAAAAAAAAGAATGAAAAACTAAAACATCTCTTAAGTCTCACTCAGGACAAAGTCAACTCATGAAAATGCTGTCTTTTATCTCAATAGATTCGTTTTCGTTTTTTCTTTTCGTTATCCCAAATGAAATGAATCCCATTACCATCAAGAGGAGATAAGAGCAAGGCAGAGAGAGTGAAAGAAAAAGATTTTTAAAAAATGCAAAAAACGCACTCTTAAGTTGGTGCAGGGTCTTCATTTTGTCTCCTTCCCAAAGTGCAACAGCATCTTCCACTCGCTCCCATCTCCAGTCAAAAAAAAAAAAACAGAACAAACAGCCCTTAACTTGAAGCTCCCTCAAAAAGTGAACATCCTCCCAAATGTAAGTTTCTCGAGCAATCGTCGTCAAACCACTTTTTAAGCTTTGTCGAAGAACATTTTTTTCAATCGACATGCATGAAACCAGCTCAGAATGCTTTCGACCAACCAGACCTCAGGTCCACTGAACCAGTGGTTGTGGTGACGCAAATGTTTTCGAGTGTTCGTGGTCAATGATAGATGGATACCCCAA
>JASGXE010000694.1:0-30604 GCA_030068105.1 Sinentomon sp. SZTP_YWyxl
ACTTCGATGAAACGAGGTCTGAAATTCAGGATGATTTTTTTGCCGTTGTTGGCCACTTTTAAAATATCGATGGTTACCTCTGAATAAAATTTCAGATGAGCACTTGAACTGAGAGTCAAATGGAAAATTTGCAGCCATAATTCAAATGCACTTGTGATCTTTGCTTACCTTGAGAACATTTTTTCACGTCTGTGCATAATGAAATAACATGATTATCTGTGCATAATTTTCCAAACTTTTCCGTGACGTTTTAAAGTCATCAAAATTATTTCAGGATTCTAAACGTAATCCATCTTCTCAACGATTCGGTTTTGACTCAAACCCATAGACGACATGTTTCATCTGCCGTTTATATCAGTCAATCATTGCCTTTTCCTTAGAATACAAGTATGAAACTAACATCATCAAGTTCATCGGCGTCAGCAACTACAAACATTAGTTCATATGGAGTAAGTTTGGTAATTCATTTTCTCGATTTGTTTTCAAAAATGATTTTTCATTGATCTTCCCAGCGTTGTTCTTACAGACATCTGCGTTGAGTTTGTCTGTGCCTTGAAACTGCATGGTGTGGTATTACCTTTGGTGAGTACAAACTGGTTCTTGGATGTGTATATCTATCCCCATCCGCAGACATCGCTGCCTTGGAAAAATTAACAGAAATAATTCTTGCGGTTAAGGAATTCGCTGTGACTGCAAAAGCCCTGTTGCTTATATCTGGGGACTTTAACTTGCCAAACATTAACTGGGAAGCCCCATTGCAAACGTCCGGCTCTTCGAAAGATTTATACTTCCTAGACATGCTGGAGTTAACAGGGCTCTTCCAAACTGTTCGATGCCCAACTCGTGTTAGTTCAAATGGGACAGCAAATATTTTGGATCTCGTTCTGATGAACTTCGAGGCCATTTCTTCGAAACTAAAGCAATACCTGGCATTTCTGATCACCTAATTCTGGTTACGTCTATCGTTTTTCGCCAGGGGCCTAAGTCCAATATCAAATTCAGAGAGATTAAAAACATTAAGCGCTATGACAGGGCTGACTGGAAGTCGCTTTCGAAGCTTTTAAATGAAACTTTCAAACCTTTCACTCACTCACTCTCTCTGAAGCGTTGACGCGCAATGGACCTTCCTCAAAATTTTATAACATCCTTACTGGATCGTATTTCCAACTGAAAGGAAGGTAATTGACACGAGGTTTCCCTGGTCCAACGACAGGCTTAAAACATTAATTCCAAAAAGCGAAGGCGCCACAAGACTGCCATCCCTTCCCAACAGACGATAACTTGGCAAGTTGAGGGCCATTTCCAATGAGGTATCTGATCTTAGTAAAAGGCTATTTTCAAGATATATTAACTCTCTTGCTGCTTCCCCACATTCAACGCGGTTTTGGGATTTTCTTAGGAGGAAAAAGAGTGGACATTCTTCTATTAAAACACTACTGGATGAGAACAGGTGCCCCATAGAATCGTCAGTTGGGAAGGCGAATGCTCTTGTCCGCGCCTTTGGTAGTAATTTCTGCCATAGTGATACTTCATGACCGCGGGTAGTTCGCAACCTAAATTTTCGGAACTGGTTCGAATTGGAGGCTGTGGAAGATATTATTCAAAGTATTTTGATGTCAAAATTTCGTTGATTAAAGTTTGGTGAGGAAAGCGTGGGCCCTGATCTTACCCGAGGTTTCTTTAAAAATTTGAACCTTCATTGCGAATTGGAGTCCTTTTTGAGGGGATATTTACAGGTAATTTTTGTCAATAAGGGTTAATTTTGTTCCAAGAAAGATGTGTTTAAATCCACTAATTTAACCTATTTCTCTCATTTAAGTCCTCTAAATTTTTGAAAAAGTTGTGTTCGATTTAGAGCTGTTTTAAGGGAATTGTTCACCCCTCCACAGGGTTTCAAAAAAAACCTGTGCTCAACTAATTGGGTTTTTTGAGATTTCCTAAGTTTAGAAAAAGCAGGTAATCTGTTTTCATTGATTTTGGAAAGGTTGAAAGGAACATCAGCTGCTGTTGGGGAAGCTTTCTGCAACTGATTTTCCAGTTCCCTTGATCTCACTCCTGGAATCATACCTGTCCAACAGAAGGGCATTTGTTTTGGTGGGAGGATGTTTGTCTGACGAAGAGCTGATTTTATCCTCCGGCGTTCCACAAGGAAGCTCACTAGGGCCACTGCTTTTCTTATTTTATATCAATGATATTTTGATTGACCTGCGCTGTAGGGGAGACCGGGGCAACGAGGTCTACCTAAGGAATTATCTCACTTTCCAGGAAAAGTATTCATGTGAGACATGTGAAACAAAAACCACAAGATTGCTTGCTTATTTGACAAGAAAATGACGTCTCGTGTGTTCTGATATCGCTTGTTAGACTCATTCAAAATGAGTTTTTATGACAGCATCTCAGCGGGCCTCCATGCCCCATGGCATGGGGCAAACGGGTCCGGCCGGACCTCTTTGCCCCGAACGGCAAAATTGCTCAGAAAGCCAATCATGGAGGCAACAGAAAACAAAATGCAACAAAACTCTGCTCAGAAACAAGAAAGAAGGTTGTCGGGACGATAGAACAACATTTTAATCGTCTGTTGCTTTAAGGAAAAGATCTGAATAAAAATGGCAGTCTTTTTGGCCAAAAGCCGAACTTCCTCAGATATGGTGTAGTCAATTTTTTAATCTCTGCAGAAATCGCACACAAACACATCAATGTCTTCATCGTCGCATCCTGCGCACGCATCATGTGCCCAATTGGCACATGAAGCGCAGCGAATCCAGCCTTCTGCCGATTTTGGATTTGAAAATGGTTCATCACAAAACAGGCAACAATCATCGTCATGATCGGTGTCCGATGATGAGCTGCTGATGTTGTTCGAAGAAACGGGTCCTGAATTTATGATTCGAGATTTCGGATGTTTGGTTCCTGTTTTCTTCGATGCCACCTTGGGTCGTTTGTTGTTGGCCTTCTTGTTTGCAACATCGAGCTTCCTTTTCGCTGCCTCGACCTTCTTGCTCGCTGCCTCGACCTTCTTGTTTTCTGCTTCCATCAGTTGCCGCTTGTACGGGGAGCTGGTTAAAATGGCTGATTTCTCGGCCCGTCTTCGTACCTTCCCGCTATCTGAAGCCCGAGGCAAAGGTGAGCATTCATGAATGCTCTTTTCGAATTCATCATCAGCAACCAGTTGAGTTTCTGGCAGGGTTATCGCTGACTGCCGCTCAGGCCCAGGAGATTTCTGAGGTCCAACATCTTGTTCCAGATGCGTCGAATGCGAAGCATTTCCTGAACCAGACGTGGATGGAATTTCCTGGTCAGCTGCTTCAATCGGAACAGGCCGGTCAGTCATTTTTGCCGGTGCAAAATCCTCCTCAGCAAACACGGCTGGGTTGCAGGGAAATATTCCACTCTTCTCAAATCCTTTGACGGCTTTCCCAGCTGTTGCGACAGCCAGAAAAGATTTTCCGAACAACTCTGCTGTTTCGTAAATTGTTATCCTTTTGCCGAAGTTTGCAGACATCCATGCGTCGGCTTCCTTGGCGTATTGGTTCTTCAATGAAGAATAGAAGGCCACGTCAAGGGGTTGCATTTTGTGGCTTGTGTGGGGAGGTAGGGTCAGAAGATGGATGTGATTTTCTGAGGCTTTCTCAATGACACGCAAACCTTTATGACTTGCATGTCCATCCATAATCAAGAGAACTGGTTCTTCCTGTGATGGTTTGGCAAACTTGATGAAGTGGTCGATCCATCGAAGAAAGAGTTCGGAGTCCATATACCCCGAACCATTGGCAAATCCGACCGTGTTGGGAGGTGATCCTTTCAACAGTTGGTCACTCATGCGCTTCCGTGGAAAGATAAGGAATGGAGGAATGAAATTTCCACCTGCTGACATTGCACAAGCAGCTGTAACATTCTCCCCTCTTTCATTGCTGACAATCCTCCCCACCTGCTTCTTCCCTTTTTGTGCCAAAATCTTGCGGGGCTTCGGAACGGTGCTCACCGTACGGTCAAACCGGCATTTGCCCAGGGCGCCAAATTGTTTAGGGGCGCCAAATCCGGGATAAAACTATTCTTAAATTCTTGTGGTTCGTCATGCATTGTTTTTGTTTTGTGATTTTGATGAATTCACTCCGTGTCATATGTTCATCTACTTGCATATTTTTTCTGCCAATGACCAAAGAAATGGCGTCCTTTTGTCTGTTGTCATATTCTGTTTCTGGCATTTCAAGGCTGCAAGGGTGCACCGACCAATGGCAAAGCAATGGAACATCCACTACACGAGTGGCAGCTCTCCATTGTTTCAGATTGTGTATGAGCTAACTGCTGCGTGCGTCTTCACCCTGCACATGCCTTGGATTCGGACTCTTGCCAATGTCTTTCTGCTCCATTGCAAGTTTGGGATCTGCATGTGTATTCTGCACTGGAGAAAGAGTTCAGTTCCAAAAGACCTGTCTACGTGTAGAGTAGACGAAGTTCGCGGACGCGATTTGCGGTTGACAGGGTATAGTGTGAGTGGGATGTTGAAAACAATCAACAGGCGGACGATTTGTAGTGGGTTGACAACGAACAACGGGCGGTGAAGGTGGGCAGGTTTGGAAAGCTTTTATTTAGAAAAACAAAAAAACTGCTGATCACGTCCGCAAACGGCGCAAACTTGGCCAAATTGGAAATGTTGCCAAATAAAGTGCATTCCCAAGTGCAACCGAGCGTCTGTCCTGTCATGCATACACATCGGGGACCGTGTTGGAATTGGAATGGGGTGGCTGTCGCAGAAGAAACAGTTTTTTGAAATGGCAGCCCTGTATGCACAAACTTCATTTTGACACCTCGGACGACTTTGCGATCGAGTATGCTGGGGGTTTATTTTGATTTTGCGCCAGAGGAAACAGGACAACGCAGACATCGATTGTGGGTGTAGGCCTGTGCTGGATTCGTGCTTTTTCTCCATTGGGCAGCCGACGGGCTTTTTCTTACGAGAACTTCATCCCAGCACCCGAGGTCGTAAGCAGGTAGGTACCTCATTAAGTTTGGCATTATTGTTAGCTTTGGCATGAAATCCGCCATCCCATCACCCCACGAGTAGAAGGTTGGGGCAATAAAGAGGTCATCAGAAATGGTATTTTCACTGCGGTTCAGGAGAGCAATCTCTGTTCGAAATTTTATTGCGAAATTGCAATTTTGCATCCTAAATTACTCAAAATTTTCAAAACCTCGGGACATCTGTGGAACGGAATTCCCAGACCTCCTACAAGGGGCAACCCGCAGCACCCCGGTGGGGCTCTGCCCCAGACCAACAAGTGACAGCATACCCCCTTTACAAAGAGCTCTATCTGACACTGGGCTGGGGGCGCAAAAAATCAAATCTGCCCGGGGCGCCAGAAAACCACGGGCCGGCCCTGGCCCTGTCTCGTCCATGTTGTAAATGTTGGTGCGGATGTTTGGATGTTTCTCCAGGACGTTCTTCAAGTTGCCGAAGAATAAATTGACCTGGACCTCGTTGAAACCAACGGCTCGATTCAAACTCGTCGCCTCTGGAGTGCGGGCCACGATGTCGCTGTTGCGTTTTTTGAAAGACTGGAGCCAGTCCTCTCCAGCCAGTCGTTTTTCTCTGTTGAAGTTGTGGGGCAGATCATGTTTCTCGGCTAACTCAAAGGCAAGTCTGCGAAGATCGAACGGTGACGGGCCATAGAAGCGGGTCTGCATGTCAACGATGTGATCTCGCAGCAATTTTTCCATGTTTGGGTTGAACACCGGCTGTTTTGGTCCGGACACTGGTGCCAGCGTCATTGTCGGGTTGTTCAGCCTTCTGATGATCGACGATTTTCCAATGCCGATTCTGAAATATGGCAGAAAACAAATGTTGGAGTCGATGCCCCTTTAAGCGGGCATCGACTCACGACTCATCCCGACAACCTTCTTGAGGACGAATTCTCGAACAGAATTTTGAATTCGACATTTTAGGGCGCCAATAAGGCATTCGAAAAAATTAACTACAATGGTCTCCAGACATATAGGCCAATATCTTTTCTGCAATTTATTCAAAACTCACCTCCTGGCAGCTTCTCAAATCGAAATATCTTCGCACCTGATGGCATCAATTGCTTCTAACATCACGTCCTGTGACCAACTTGGTTTTGGTCTCTTGTTCTTGTAACTTCGAACCATTTCTGCTGAAGGAGCCCAACACACATAAATTTAAGCTGTACGTTCTGAAAACTCAACGTTCCAGGTTTTAAACAAGCAAATCCTTCAGATAAAGAGTCTAAATAGGAAAGAAGTCACACAAGGGGTAATGAGGACCAGAATTCCGGGGTATGGAGGTCCACCGGACCTCCATGCCCCAACTTGGCATTTTGAACATAAAATCAGATCAGGGAAAAAATTGCTTGCAAGCAATAATTTATTTGTTCCCAATTTGTTGCCAGATGGTTTAGTGTCAAAACACACCGAATGCTGATTCAGCTTCGCAACTATTGTTACAACACGAAGACAATGTTCGCAGCTGAAAAACTACACGCAAGGTATCAAAAATCACACTTTTTGATTTTTCTTGCGAATTCACGTCACGCCACGCCGCACGCCATTTTTGGAATGAAGCACAACAGCTGACGCAACGTTCTGACGTCATATGAAACCATTGCCCTCGAAACTTTCTGCAAAAACAGCCTGGACCTTCTTACCCCGGTGGACCTCCTTGCCCCGGTCTCCCCTACTGCTAGGCTTTTCGCGGATGATCTAGTAATTCATTGTCCCTTTGTTGGTCCTGAGTCCCAAGACATTTTGCAATCTGACCTCAATAAAATTCAGACTTGGTGCCGGAAGTGGAAGATGAAAATAAATGTCGGGAAGTGCGCTTCTATGACTTTCCTTAGGTCCGTCAGGTCTGGCATACAAATGCCTAGACGAATTTATTCGCTGGGCGGGACACCCATCCGCAATGTGTCCTCTTTCAAATATCTTGGAGTAACACTGTCTAGCACTCTGAACTGGGGTGAGCATATCAGTTCAGTTGTTAACAAGGCCAAGGCCGCTTTGGGAGTAATCCGGCGCAATCTGTCTCACGCAGAAAAAAATATCAAGTTGATGGCGTACAAAACGTCTGTTCTGCCCATTCTGAAATATACGTGCTGTGCCTGGGATCCCTTTCTTGTATGTCACATTGACGCTCTTGAAAAGGTGCAGAGAAGTGCGGCCCGGTTCATCATGAACGACTACGGCTACACATCCAGTGTAACGACTATGCTTAGTGGGCTCGGCCTCTCACCTCTGTTTGTTAGAAGGTCGGAGAGACGCCTTTATACTTTGAAGAAAATCCTCAGGGGTTCCCTGATCATTCCTCTTCCAGATGAAATTCGAGCAAGCCAGTTCAACAGCAGCCGCTCCCACGCCAACAAATTTTTGGTTCCTACTATAAAATTAAACACACACTTTCATTCTTTTTTCCCTAAAACCCTTCGGGAATGGAATTCTCTCCCCAAGGACTCTAACTTGATTAGAAATTTGACCGCTCCTTGAGTTAAACTTGAGTTAAACGCTTCTTTTTCAAACTCTCCCCATTTGGCGATAATTTGTCGTTGTTTTTTTTCTTTTAACTTTGTTTCTCTCCTGTTTCTCATTAATGGTCCATTACGTTGTGCTGTTCATGTGTTTTTGCGATCCTTGACTGTTTTTCTCGTGCATGTGTGTTATATTTGCATTTAAATCGCAAATTTCAAATACAAATACAAATACAAATACAAATACTTTAAAACTGAAGAAAACTTTCGGCTTTATGTGAGAAAGCTCAGTTATGACTAAAAGAAGCTGTGTATCATTAATTTATCGCTGCTAAGTTATCTGCCAAGTAGAGTTATTTCTAGACGTTGAATGTTTTTATATGCACTATTTGAAAAGAAATGAATTATTAAAATGTAACACAAAGGATGAGATGTATCAGGTTTACTACGCCTCAGAGTAACGTGAGTTTAATCATCTGGGATACCAGAGCCACTAACAAAAATGTCAGTATTTCTTACTGTTTAAAATTCGTCATGCCAATACCAGAAATTATACAGACGTGAACTCGCCAAAACAAGATTGAAAACCCGCACAAAAAGGAAATTAAGTGATCCCGCAACTAGTGAACACCGTAAAATATTTTGTTGCAAGATAAAGCGACAGGAATGTAAACGGAAAAGCTGAACGGAATCGCATTTAAATAGTTTCGAAGCCCAAGCGCGGCAATAAATAGATGCAAATCCAACCGTGTAAATGAGTACAAATTGACAGACGAAATGCGATTAAAAATAGAAGATCCTCCATCACATTGGCAAACTCGGACACGGCAGTTCACCACAAACGACCAAAGTTTTCATGTGCGTTCAGCCACGAACAGAACAAAACATGAAGGAAGGAATGCATGGGGCTTCACTGGGATGCTCAGCACTAGACATCAACACGCGCCAGACAGCCGGAGAGAAATGATTTATGCATCCCGAAAACATCGACTGACGCAGATCTTCACTCAAAACACAAGATGGAATTCGTAAACTGTCGATCATGTGCCGATTCTACAAGAAGTACTAAAAAGCGAACGTTCACTCAATTTACTAACTCTTTGGGCATCACTTTTCGAGATATGAACTAAAAACAAAATTCCAGGACAACAACGAGCAACCAATGTTACAGCTGAAAATGCCGATTCTATCTTCATCCTTGTTCTGGGTTAAGCATCAAAAAGGATGGTGCATAATGTCTGATATCGCCCAGCAGACTCGTAAGAGGTGGTTTGTTCTATCAAAATGTCTCAACGCGCAAGAAAACTCACTTCTTAAAAATTATTAATTGGACAGGGACTTCCCCAATGGCGTTTGGAAGTAAATTGTACCTTCACCTGTCCAGAATAACATACTCGTTTTTGTCATGAAACTTTGGTTAATTGCTTGGGATCTCAGAAGTATTCGATTCATATTTAGAATTTGTCTAAACTTTTTTTGATGGGATAAAAAAGACTTTTTTCCTGAACCTTCGTATATTTAGACCACTCGTAAGGTTTCACAACCACAATCCTCATCGACATCCACGTCTACATTTAACAATCCTCAGAACAATGCATTGGCGCAGATCCTGGGGGGGACAGGGGGGACACGTCCCCCCCAATATTGTTAAAGACATGAATTGTCCCACCCAATAATTCAAGAGATGTGAATTGTTTAGACAAAGCTGAACAAACTGTGTGCTGCGAACATCGAAGAAACTTGCCATTTGCGTCACTTTAGTGCAACATATAACATGAAATTTGTTGCTTTCAAATGGTGGACTTGCACTTCCCAGAAGGCCGGAAAGCGGCCAAAATGAGTGCTGAAATTGCAAAATTTCTTACACTTCTGTCGGACAGGGTCCTCGCAACTTTTTCGGAGGCCCCAAAAGCCGCGGGCCCGTGAGCCTGGGCCCTGTCGGCCTGTGCCTAAATCCGGCCCTGGTTGTTGAAAGGGACGTGATGCCAGCGGCAGTTCACGAAAATAACACACAAGGGCGAGTGGAAATTTTGCCACAGTTGACGAAGGCAACACAGAAAATTGTGAGTCTGAATTATTGAAATCTGAAATAGAAGCGACAGCACTTTCGTGGTTGTTTGGTCGTGTCGTGTTTTTGCAGCAAATCAGATTTGAAAAGACAACATTATTGACTGATTTGACGTTGTCAATCTACTATGAGCAAACGGGGAATGCGAGGAATATGCTCAGTTTTTTAAAAAAGTGAGCATTCTGAGCACCATTTCAGGTTCCAGTTTTTCAAATTTTCTTCCCCTTCGGGGAGGGGGACACCCCCTCCCCGAACCCCTCCCCCCGGCGTTGCGCTGCGCGCAACGCATTGTCCACCAATTTTTCCACATCGTCCCCCCCAATATTCAGCATGGATCTGCGCCCTTGGAACAATGTGAGTTTTTTTATCTGGGATACCAGAGCTTCTTGCATTTGTCACTACCTGTTATCTTTTTCGGTGTGACAAAGCAATGCTTTTTTGGTTTTGACGCGTTTTCTGTACAATTATTTGACGCTGGAAATGGTAGCCTTAATAATTTATTATCTTGGTCGAAATTGTCTGATTCAATGGATACAATAGCGAGGAACCCGATCTCATGAAGTCTGACCTGCGTATACACGTAACTCTGTTGCCATGAAGGCGGGATTGATTTAAGCTATTTTCCAACAACAAAACCAGAAAGATGCCACACGATTTACGAACCCTTAGGAATTTGTAAAACACATCATAGCCAGAAATATTGTTGTTTGGTTTGGAAAGATATGTTTGAAAAGAAAATAGACTGATATTGCTTTATGTTTGGATTGATCAAGATTGGACAGCTAGAATTTTTAATTTAGTAGTTTAAGTAATTAAAATCATGTCCATCATTGATCTGCTTTCCGGACACAAACACACACCTTTCACAATTCCAGATATTCCCATGACTGCGAATAAGACCTACCTTACCGTTATACTTCACGAGAAGATGTTACTATAAGTTTTCCTCGGTGAATTTCCTCCATAACTTGAATCACATGGTTAACTGCCAGGACATATGGTTTAACTCTAATTATGTGTAATTTACATGATATCTTGAGGATGACTTTTATATCCAAGATTAATGTGAGGAAATTAATATTTTTACAAAATTTACACAATAAGCAATATTCCTGTCTTATAAATGTGGTATTTAGGAGTAACTGTGTTGCGCACACCAACATCGAAGAATATTTAATTACATCAAAGTTTAACACATGTATTTGTCTTTCCCTAGAATGCTTCTAATCCACAGGAGTTTACTCTTAAAGCACACCATGGTGCTTTGAGAGAGCACAGTCTTCCTCATCGAGCTGCTTTCCGCGGCTTCAGTTTGTCTAACCCTGCATATTTTTCCACTTGTTTATCGCTGCTTTTACCATAGGCAAAATATACCTTGCAATATTGGAGTTTCTATGTACCTTCAACGTAAATATTCCCAGATCCGCAAATGAGTCACATTTCACTGTCATTCATACATCACGCTCTATTTTATGGACTTGAATTTACCTGAACTTGAATCACAGTAAGAGTTCATTGAGTGCAACTCGTATCTATCGTTGCGGTTTGTTTCTGGTCGTCGTGTCAACGTTTAACACGTGTTCTTTGAGCAATTGGCGAGTTTCGACTCGAGAACGATACTCGCCAGGTGCCTGAGAAATATGGTTTATGCATCCCGCAAACCAAGATTTTGGCGGAGATCTGCGCTCAAGACATAAGATGGAATCATTAAGCTGTTATCACATGCTGAATCTACATAAAGTATGAACAGCCAACGAGCACTCAATTTACTAAATCTTTGGGCATCCCTTTTCGAGCTATGAACTAAACTCAATTCCAAGACAGCAACGAACGATCAAGGTGACAGCTGAAAGTGCAGATCCTATCTTCATCCTCATTCTGGCTAAGCATCAAAAGGAATGGTGCATAATGTCTAATAGGCCTATCGCCCATACTACTAGGAGGTGGTTACTGGTCCGTGCAATCAAAATATCTCAACGCGCAAGAAAACTTGCTTCTTCAAAGTTAATGGGACTGGGACTTTCCCAATGGCTATTGGAAATAAATTGTACATTCATCTGTCCATGCACGTGACAATTCTTTTTTGTCATGAAACTTTCGATAATTATTTAGGATGTCAGTTACGTATTGGAATCATATTTAGAATTTGAACTAAACATTTGTGATGTTATTAAAAAGTATTTTGTTGCCGAACCTTTGCATATTAGACCACACGTCCAGTTGTGCCACCACAATCCTCATCGACATCCACGTCTATATTTAACAATCCTCAGAAGAATGTGAGTTTGATTATCTGGGATACCAGAGCTTCTTGCATTTGCCACTACGTGTCATCTTTTTTGGCTTGACAAAGTTTTCATTATTTTTTGTTTGGTGCGTTTTCTGTACAATGATTTTGTGCTGGAATTGGTAACCTTAATAATTTATTATCTTTTTCGTAATTTATGCATCCTGTTTCAAGGGATTCAATAGCAAGGTACCCCACGTCATGAGGTCTGGCCTGCGAATGACTCTGTTACCATGGAGGCGTAATTGAATTGTGGCATTTTCTCAAAAACCAAGGACACCACACAACTTGTCAACCCTTAGGGATTTCTAAAAAAAATCATGGGCCGAATAAATTGCTGCGGAGTGTGGCAAGATCTGTTTGCAATGAAAATAGATTAAAATTGCATTGTGCTTTCGTTGATAAATATTGGACAGCGAGAGAGAAAATGTTTGATGTTGGATGTTTATGTTATTGAAATAGTGTGCACAAACACGCAGCTTTAAAAATGCCAGAAATTCCCATATTTGCAAATAAGGCCAATGTTACCAATGTAACACATCATGTGAGGCTGTTACTGTTAGTTTCCAACCTGAATTTCTCCATAACTTGAACCACATAGTTTACTGCTTGAACATTAATTATGCGTAATTTACAAGAGATCTTGCAGATGACTTTTTTTTATCCACGACCATTGCTTGTGTCAATATTTTTACAAAACGTACAACCGGTAATGTTACTGTCCTAGAAACGTCATCGCATTAATGCGTTGAATCCAAAAGCGCGCTCTCTTAAAGCACACTGCGATGCTTTAAGCGATCACAGTCTTTCTCACTGGCCTGCTTTTTGCAGTTTCAGTCATCGGACACTGCTTATTTTTCTAACTTGTGACTGATGCTTTTACCGGAGGCAAAATAGGCACCTTACAGCACAGAAGGAATTTCTTTTTCCCGTGAAGTAAAAATCTCCAGATCCGCAATTTAGTCCGAACTCACTGTCATTCGTACATAACGTAAGCATGTCACTGAAAATTTTCCTCGAACTTGAATCATAGTAGCAGATCATTGCATGTAACTATTTTCTTACGTTGCGTTTGTTACAGACCGTTTCATCAACGTTGAACTTGTATGTTTCCTTTTCCCCTAGAATGCACTAAATCCACAAGTTCCTTCATTTAAAGGAACCCCTGGTATTGGACAAGCTTTTACTAAATTTGTAAGTATCCAACAGTAACGAAGTTGTCGCATCTGTAATTCGTTCACTTATCAAATTCGTACTCTCTGCTGCCCGTCCAAATAACAGCAAAAGAGCTGAGAAGATGCGTCTAACAGAACTAATTCTGAAATTATGGCAGTAGAGAACACTGAGGCAGCATTACAGCCACTATAAAAGTTTTGGTTCGGGGGCGGAGTGGAAACAAATTGAAAGCTTACGTAAAAGTAGCCCTGTGGTATTCGTTTATGGTAGGGTTGTGAGCATGGCGGTCACTTTCTGGTCCAGCGATATTAGAATTCCTGTTGCCCAGCATAGTGGGGTCCACCTCTGTCACAGAAATACCATTGTTGTATTAAACCCCACAGCACCCGGGCACCTCTTGTCCGCAAAAAGTTAAGTCCGCTTAAAAGCCGTCTTTTTATCCGGACGATGTCTAAATCAGTTAAGTCCGAAAAATGTCGCGACAACTTAGCAGACTTCACAATGTGTTCTGCTCATCCAAAGTCCGTGACATGTTCGTTTTTTTGGATAATTTTTGTGCGGTCAGGACTGTTGTAGTATGGGCTGACCTTTGTGAAAAATAAATCGGTTCAAATATTTGAGAGGATTGGCAACTGCCATGTGGTCCTATTTTGAAAAACCGGCATCTCACAGGGGAAGGGTTGTCTGTGGTAAACTTTATCACTTAACTCGTGAATAAATTTGCTCGAAATGGAAAAAAGGTGTAAAATTAAGGGAAGGAAAAGTCGAGTAAAAATTGAGGGTAATGATGAAAATTTGTTCAGGCCCAAAGGCCACCTTTGGACCCATTCGGGGAATTTATGGTGCCATATCTGAGGATTTAAGATAAAATCACATTTATGCAGAGAAAATATGAAATCGAATGGGCATGAAGAAGATATCGTAAAACGTCTGTCATCTATTTTCTGGAACGGCGGTACACGACACTCCAAACTCAGTACTTCGAATTTCAACATCGCTAAAGCTTTTGATAAAGCGCAAGATGCTTATTCACCGTGAACACGCTCCACAATGCGTAGATATCTGTCATCGAGGAAAAAAATCTCATTTCAGCTCATTTTGCAGTCACTCACGACTTCGAAAATGCTATTCTTAAGGAGGTCTTCTCTCAACAGCCACAAGTTCAACATTTTTGACTGAAGTGCTGAATGTCGTCAGCATTTCAGGGCTTCCAATCACACACTTCGGGAAATGTTTGGGAACAACCTTTCGACCAACATGACTAGGACACCTATTTATAAAAGTATTTGCAGGCAGGATAAACAGTACTCCATTTATTTTGGTTTCGACATGTGAACCAATATAATTTCCGGGACAACAGAGAAAGACGAGTTCTCAGTTTACGAATACCAGTACCAGTACCAAACCAGTTGTCTGGTTTAAGTGCATCTAATATAAAATTGTATTGTTTCTGATATCTTAAATGATAATTCCTGGGCGACGGTTTTCTGTAATCGAGTTTTCGACCAAAATTTATTAAAATTTGGTCAAAATGTTGAGACGAAATTGAAACTAATTCTTTTGCATCAATCATTACCTTTATTTACTAGGACAACCGTGGGTATGTACCACAACCATTCCCATCGACATTCACGTCCACATTTAACAATACTCAGAACAACGTGAGTTTTTCGATCATCTGGTAGAAAGAGGAAATTTCTAATTTTCACTATTGTCACTGCTGTGTTCTGTTTGTCATGCGAGTGCTAACTGATTCATCCGAAAGTACCCGTTTTCACGAGGTCTGAAAAGAATTACTCAGATTCAAATAAAAATGATAGATTCTTACCATTACCGTACAGTACACCAAACAATGAACATTATCCATGACTAAATAACTTTGAAATTCACAATACACAGCAAGCTCAGAAATCACCTTGTTGCGTTTAGACCGAACCATTCTGTAAATAAAATAAACGTCACAGACACTGCATTGCGTTTGCGTATGGATATTATTTTGACAGTTAGAATTTTTGTATTGGAAGATTGGTGTTAAAAATGTGCAAGTAAATTCTTATCAACCTGGTTTCCGAGGTTTCACTTATAACCTATTAACAAAAAAAACTTTTAGCTTATTTTGGCGATGGAGGATTGACTAGTAAAAATGTCAACAGTCAAATCTTGTCGACCTGGTTTCCGAGGTCTCACCGGAGTATAGATCCGAGCATTTTTCAACTTACTGTTTTAATGAAGTGATTTAAGACTTTTTGAATTAGAAATCTTCTATTAGAAGACTTCTATTATTTATAGAAGTATAAAGACATCCCAGCATGGCGTAAGAAACTAAAACAGGCACAAACATGTACCTCACAGACATGTAAGAAAAATCAAGATCCACGGAATGAATATGCTCCTAATTTGGCCACAAGAAAATTGACGGATTTTTTTGAGTGGCAGAAATATAACATCTTTATTTATCTTTTCCCAAACAATTCTGCAAATCCACCAGTCTCCAATCTTCAAGTGAAGTCTGGAGTTGGAGCTCCACAACCTGTGAGCCTGGGATAACAACAATTTTATTTTTGAAATCAAATCATGTCAACGAGCATGAAAAACCTATGCTTCATAAAAATTTGCCTTGACCGGGACTTTTCCAAAGGTGGTTGAAAACAAATTGTATTGTCTCCCATCCATGAAAACACTCGTATTAAATAAACTTCCTGTAGGTAATTGTTTGGGTTTTCACTTCAGTATTCGCTGAACATGGAGAATTTGGTAAACCTGTTAAGAGGGGGAAAACCTTAGGTAATTACAAATCAGGCGACCCTCGTCAATCAGTTCATCATTTGGCATATAGGACTTTTTCCCGCAGCCTCTTCAAACCAAGTATAATGACATTATGCAGTACCATTTTCGGAGCTCGATAGGTACATCTTGAACATTCAAAGTATCTTACTTTCCTAGAGATTCTAGCATCTTTCTTATCTTTATACACCAGATGAATCGTCCAGTTGTGCAACAACCATCCCCTTCAACAGGTCCCCGCAGATTTACCACTCTTCAGAGTGTACAGAGTGATGTGAGTTTGATAATCTGCGAGATCAGATCCACTTAATTAATGTAACTATTTCTAACGGTTTTGAATACGTCATGCCAATGCCAGTCATTAACCGCATCAATTTTTGATGTGATATCTGTGTGAACAACTGATTTACGTAGGGTCGTATCTCGCAAAATATGAGAAATCGTTGTGTAAAGTTCAATCGGTGAAAGAATTAACATTCTATTTGATTTCCTCTCTGTCTGATTGAGATGTTCAATCTGTGTACGGTAAACGGCACTTAAGATTCACTTAACAGGCATGAAAACTGGCATGAAACAAAAAATGATGTTGGTTCACACGCTGAAATCAAAACAAATTGTTGTTAACCTGCAAATACTTTTTGAAGAATAGGTGACCTGGTCACGATGGTCGAAAGGTTTTGCCAGCCATTTCCTAGATGAAACCGCCTAAGATTTTCTGGATTCCTTTGAAAGAAATTTGCCTTCCAGTGGAACCGTGTCGTAGCACCAGTGTGTGCTTAGGTGAGCAAGTTTTTTCGAGCGTCATCTTGTCAAGATCAACACCGTGAAGTTTGCCAGCGTAATGAACAACATTCTGACACTGAAACAGACATCATGGCCAATCAGCGAAATTTCTCAAAAAAACAGAATCAGTCCTCAATCCTAGTCAAATAAGCCAAATACTAAATGAATCGCAAAAGGTGCAGCACAATTCCCTCATGCGGTATAAGACTTTTGGAACGACCTGTATTGGATTCTGTGTGGTGCAAAAGGGCAAATTTCCTTTGCGCACCCCTGAATGCTGAAACAGAAAAGAGTGCAGAAACGTTAATTTCTGATCAATCTAATGAAATTCGATCATTGATTTATTGAGAACGAATTGACGCTGGCAAAGATGAATGTCAGGTAGATACCTACTTAGCAAACAGGACGTCTGGATTGAAGGCATCGAAAACAATATTGCTCGGTTCTGGTCTCTCGACAGCAAAACGCAAAGGTTTGGATTACTGAAATCAAGTTTTCGACCAGTACTCGACCAACATGAACAATCAGATTTTCGCGAAATATGCAATGGGATGAAATAATGGAAAAGTTTCTTACTTCATCATTTGCATACTAGAATAATCGTACGGTAGCACCACAGGCATTCTCATCGACATCAAATTCTACATTTAACATTCTGCAGAACAACGTGAGTTTTTCAAACATCTGGAGACCTCGAAATTTACCATTGTCACTACTTCGCACTGCATGCAGTTTGTCATGCCAGTGCATATAATTATTATCCGGGCCCGTTTTCTGCTGATTTTGCGTTTGGTCACAGGAAACTTTAGAAATTAGTACGTGAGAATAAATCGGTGCATCATGCTGTTGAATTCAATGGCGAATTACGCAACGTTACTAGGTCTTTAATGGCTTCTACTCAGTTGACAATGAAAATATGAGATTAGATTTCCGCCACTGCTATAACAGAACAACAAACAGTCAACACGATTCATGACTAGACACTTTGACATTTACATCCACAGGCGTGTCAGAAATCAAATTCCTGCGTACGGACAGTTTTATTTCTTAAAATAAACACTAACTGCACTGTGTTTGCGTGGAGTTGGGCAGTATCCTTTGGACAGTTAAAATTTTGGTGCTGGAAGAGTAGCTAATAAATGTCAGATTCAATTGCCATAAAACTGGCTTCCGGAGTCTCACGTAGTAGATCCGGCTGCGTTATCGTGAAGGGACTTTACGATTTGGTAAATACACGAAAACGCCACTGGCAACGCGTACCAAGCCAACGCCAAAGGAGGCATAAACTTCTATCTCATGAACATATAAAGACGTGTCGATCTAAATTTGGCCACAGTAGACAAGAATGACTGCCCATTTGGTGACAGAACTTTAACATCGTAATTTATTTTTTCTCCAAAGATGCCATTAAATCCACAAGTGTCCTATCCTCAATCCAAGCCCGGTGCTGGACCTCCACAAGTTGTAAGTTTGCAATTTTTCGCTGACGCTTTCCTAAGTGGAATTCAATGTTGTCAGCGATGAGAAAGACTTCGAGAGTCGGAGAGATCTGTTTATCTTTTACTTAACCGAATATGGTGGCAATGACTGGGAATTTTTGATGCAATTAGGAGATAATTTTCTTCCCAATTTGGATTTCAATGTGTATAATTCGGAGAAATTATTGCGAAATTAGATGACTTCAGTTTAACTTAATTCCTCCATAAAACAACATATATTCTGGCATTCTGTATCTCCGGTTGAGTTGCAAGGTGCTGGAATGAAGACCTTCGTACCCTCCCACCAGCCTTTACTCCCTTTCAGATTAATATCCTGCCAAAAATGGTTCATGATGTTCCCTTGGTTTACCACAAACACCCTTGGTTTACCACAAACATCTACGGATATTCCGGATTGAAATAGGTTTCTACCGTTGGTAATAACACTGCGAACAGATGAAGTACCAATTAAACAAAACAAAATGTCGCCTGGCACTCCCTTTCATGAAACATCAGGTGGAGAACATTTTGTTATACTATGTTTGTTATGTTATATTTTGTTATATCCAATTGCCAAACTTTATATTTTTAAATCAATTTTCTTGCGGAATTTCTATACACCAAACAATTTTTTGTTAAAAAAGGTAAATGTAAAAAAAATAAAAAGGTAGCAATATGCTCATCTGTTTTTGGTTTTGCAAGATAGTACCGATTATTTTTAGCTGCAATGTTTCTCAGAAAATGATACCCACTAACCACACTATAATTTTATGAAAGCCCACAGAAAGCGTTTATTCATTGACCTCTTGAAAAGCTGCGGCCGTGCCAAGTCTCTCGATATTCGGACAAACGCCACATCATCACATCGTCGGATTGTGCAGCAGATGTCTTTGATCATCGCAGAGATTGTAAAAGCCAAAACAAGTCTGGTGGCGCCTAATTTAAAGAGTTTGACCACATTTACGTGCCACACAGTTGTGAAATATTTTTCCGCGTTTGGTATTTGTATTTATGGCGCAAATACAAGTTGCCGCCCTTTTTAAAATGGGCTCCCATGTGACCAGGTAGCCAGTGATTATAACTTTGGAAATCATAAAAGATGAACTGTCGCTTAAATTTTTCAGTGTGTACGGTTTTGCAAGCGGAAGTTGATAACTACACGCTCATTTACAAGTATTTCCATCATTCACCGGTTTTCCCCAAAAGCCTCTCGACTGTTGCCATGGACACTTCAATAAAACTAAATTCGGACAACACACTCAAGTTATTGCATTATTCGTATCTGCGACGAGACGCTACAACTCAACTGCATTGGGACAACATCTACACATCAGCAGATTCCTTCACAACCCCCAAAAATAAGAAAAAAACAGAAGTCAATTGAGACACCGGTTTTGTGGAGATGTTCACTCGACATTGTTGTTTGCCAATTAGGAACGAGTGTCACTCGTTCCTAATTGGCAAACAACAATGCTTCTTTTCTCAATGTATTGTTATTCTGTCCTGGTGTCCATGCCTACCCGGTGTCCCTCTTTCTTCCACCAAACTGAGTCGATAAGAAGACGATGCTTGCTGGGCGAAGCAGTTTTTGATTATGCATTATTAGCTCTGGAAATCAAACCAGAATTAATTTGACTATATTGCGGCTTGGGATTTATTGTTCAGTATTCGATCAACATGAGGAATTTGTTAATTTTAAGATTAAAAGGAAAATGTTTGGTGGTCACAATTTTACTATAAAAAGGAAAAATGTTTGGCGGTCACAATTTCACTATAAAAAGGAAAAATGTTTGGTGGTCATAATTTCACTATAAAAAGGAAAAATGTTTGGTGGTCACAATTCACTCGACGCTGATCATCAGGTTCAACATTTGTCACTGGAAGGCTTTTCCCGTAGCCTCTCCTAATCAAGCAATAACATTATGCTGTTAGATCTCATAGAACTCCATACATCTTCACCATTCCAAGTAAGTTTTCTTGGAAGTTTATAGCATCTTTCCTCTCCTTTGTTCACCAGACGAATCGTCCAGTTCCGCAACAATCACCAGCTTCGATAGTCGCGCCCAGATTTACCACTCCTCAGAATAACGTGAGTTTTATCATCTGGAAGACCAGAACCATTCAGTGATGTCCCTATTTCTCACTGCTTTGAAATACAGGGTGGTCCTAAATTCCTGGGAACAACAGATAGGACGTGTTCCTCATGCCCATAGAAATCAAACTTGTTCAGTGACAAATTTCGCTACGACCCACCATTTCAGAGATATGCCCCCTCAAAGTTCCCAAATTGAGCACTTTTTGGGTGCCTGTAGGGGTTGATTTATTTGTTGAAGAGCTCTCATTCTTTGCAGCCGTGCTCCACAATACAAACTGAATAGAAAACATTCTGTGACAAAATGCGCTAGCACCACCCATTTCGGAGATATGGCCACCCAAAAATCCCGAGGGGAGCCTCTTTAGGGTGCTTGTGTTGGGGGTTGATTATTGCGTCGCTCAGTGCGAATTATTGGAGAGTGTGCTCCCTAAGATGAACTAATCAGAAAAGATTCCGTGAAAATATCGCCTATGACCCCTGGTTTTGGAGATTTGGCCCCCAAAAGGTTGCAAAAATTCGCAATTTGGAAACTGAATTTGGGATTTTTGGAGAACCATATCTCGAAAATGGGGGTTCGGTAGGAATTTTTTCACTGAATGTTTTTTCTTCACTTTATCTTGAGGAACATGCTCTACAAAAATCAGCACCGAGCGACGCATCAATCAACCCCCAACACAGGCACCCAGAAGGGGACTCCCCTTAAGATTTTTGGGTGGTCATATCTCCGAAATGGGGGTGATAGCGCATTTTGTCCTTGAATGCTTTCTCTTCAGTTTATTTTGGGGAGCACGTTTTTCAAGAATTGAGAACTCTTCAACAAATAAATCAACCCCCACAGGCACCCAAAAAGTGCTCAATTTGGGAACTTTGAGGGGGCATATCTCCGAAATGGGGGGTCGTAGCGAAATGTGTCACTGTACAAGTTTGATTCCTATGGGCATGAGGAACACGTCCAATCTGTTGGGACCACCCTGTATAGTTATGGCAATGCCAGCAATTTTGTTGGCACTCTACTCGAAAGGAGTTACGCAATAGTTAGTTCAAGCGACCATTTTCCAGCACTGAGGGTAGGCGTGTTTTAACAAAAAAATAAAAAAACAAACTGTGTTGACATGTCCCCCGTTAATCTAAACTGTCACAGTAGTTAGAAGTTATAATACATTAAAAGATTCGAAAGACGTTTTGTGTTTTAATTTGGGTAAGCCCCTTAGCCTTGCACAGTCCGCAGACGTTTCATAAGACACTACTTAACATTTAACAAATTGTTCATCGACACAAAATTTCCCTTAGAGCGACAACACAATATTATTTCACGACGGTTGTGCCACTGTTAAAAAACATTTATCGCCAAACTTCTCGCATTTCAACCAATTCTCAGAGTGGGTGCGGGATTGTTTAGGCAAAAATTGCTACGAAAAATTATTTGGCGTTATCAGTTGACTCCCTGCAAACGTTTTTGCAAATCATTGCTAAAGTTCCAGCTGCACCAAAACATGAACAGCGAATGTGATCCCTTCCATAGCGCACGGAATTCAATTCTGGAACAAGAATAAATTAAATTCCAGGTCACTTTGTAGTTCAACTACAACTTCGCAAACTAAATTCCGACAGAGATCTACACTCAAAAACAACATCGGATTGTTAAGCTGTCTTCTTGTGCTGAATCTCCACACAGAGCGATTCACAAATTTTTCGAAACCCTTGTGACTTTCCTAAAGTCGATTTAAAATAAATTGCGTCTTCTCCTGCCCATAAAAGCATATTCTTGTTCAATTAACTGTGGGAAACTGCTTGGGTTGAATGAAAAGGTTACAATGTTTGTTTTTGCCGAACATTTCAGAATAAATGGGAAAAATTAGGGAGCTATAGGTCTCTCCACACGCTCGTCAACCGATGAAGTATTTCGCTATTTTGTCGTATCCTTCAGCATCTAAACGGTCAAGCGACGATATAAAAATACCCTGTCCCCTGTGCGTAGATCTATAAAGGGTTAAGCAGTACATTCCGCAGGACGTCACGCTGGCCGTATCATTTTCAGAAGTCGAAGCATTTGTTCCAAATCGCCAATTTTCCTCGCACATTTTGAACAGCCATACGTTATCTTCACATAACAGGTAAACCGTTCATTTACGTCACAACAAGCATCTTCTTCACCATCTACAGCGAGATTTACAACTCCGCAGAACAACGTAAGTTTGGCAATCCAACTGACGAGAACTCTCGCTTGTTTCACAACTTGTCACTTTGAGGATTTGCCATGCGAATGCAAATCGTTAACTTAGAACGTATTCTGCATATTGATTTTGAGAAAATAACATCAGTCACTCTCCTCTGAATGACACGCAGCGGCCGTTTCCTCGAGCCACTTTTTCCTTTTTCGACATGATATATCATCTTGTCTGGACAGCTGGGGGCACAGCCTTGGTGGCCGAAGGTGGCAGAGGGCGAAGCCCTCCGTGCGTTGGTAAAGTTATGTCTCATGCTACACGGTTAAATAGATAAGCACCTGACATCGTGATGTCTGAATTAGATATTCAGTTGCCATGAATGCGGGATCGACTTCTGAAATGCTCACAATGATAAAATAGAGCGATAAGATGACAGCCAATTTATCACAATTGAGTCCCTGCGGAATTTGGAAAACTTTATAGTCTATTCGTAAGGAAAATACATGTAGAATGAATTTGTACCCATGTTTGGGTGGATAGATAATTGACAGTTTAAACGTTGGTGGTGGTAAATCTTTTCCTCACCTGGTACGTGAAGAAAAGAAAAATTGCGTTAATCGTGTCCTTCCTCACGACTCTGAGTCAGTCGAATCCGGCTCAATTTGTTTTTTTTTTTACTTATTTATTTATAACTACAGCACGATAGGGACTTAAAAAGCTATTTGGGGTAAAGAGACCTACCTTTTAGGAAATGTGAAAGAGGCCAATGGCGATAAGGTCCACAACTTCAAATCTCACCGACATCTTGCGATGACTTTCTCATCTGTTACAAGCACAGTGTGCAAATCAATATTGAATCCACACGTGTGAAGTTGCGGATTCTTTAAAGTAAACTATGATTTCTGACTTCACTAGAATCTAAGTATGCCCATAGCGTAGCAAAAACCTGATATCTGCATTTTACTTTCGCCCCATAGAATTCGTTTAATCCACAAGGTCCCTATTTTCTGCCGTCTGCAGGAGGACCTCCACAATTTGTAAGTTTGTTACAGCAGCAGGAAATTACCATATTTGCATGTTACACTGATTAATTCATATAATCTCTGAATGATATGGAGAACTAATTGCAAAAAATATAAAATACTGCTTACCTTTGGGTTGAAGAAAGTTCCTTTGAACATCTCCGTATGATATGGAGAACTAATTGCAAAAAAATATAAAATACTGCTTACCTTTGGGTTGAAGAAAGTTCCTTTGAACATCTCCGAATGATATGGAGAACTAATTGCAAAAAATATAAAATACTGCTTACCTTTGGGTTGAAGAAAGTTCCTTTGAACACCATTCTCCGGACACTGCCAATGTATTACCAAAGAGTACTCAATATTGCAAGTCAAAAGAAGAACTTACTCTGCTAAAAGGTTGAAAGCGTGTTTTTCTACCACATCACGGAATCTATTGGCAGTGGCTCGAGGAACTCATCTTTTTAGCGCATTCAACGGACAATTTGTCATCCAGCAGTTGATAAATCGAACTTAATACTGCGATAAAGAAATTACTTGGATTCCTCGTCCACGATTTTGATAACTGCGGATTAAGTTAATTTCCTTCATGAAATTTCATCTGTGAACATTATCTCGCCGCACATTTTTATACCAATGGGAGGAAAACTTCATGTCCCAGGAAATTTAATTTAATTTAATTTACACACAATACTGCCCCAAAGAATTTTGGGGGCAGGGAGCACACCGCTCCATGGTACTTACAATTCCGTTTTTAACAACATCGTCAAATAAATTAAAAAAAACAAACAAACAAAACAAAAAGGGTTGGCAGGTAAAAACAAATGGAAACAATAAAATAATGCATGAAGCGCATGAGAAATCGCCCCCATTTCACTATGCCTCTCTCCACAATAAACTGATTTTTCTGCAAGCATGGAATCAGGAAAGGTCTTTTGGCTGACCACAAGTATCTGTGGGAATTTTGTTCCAAGGTCATTTTAGAAGCATGGTAAAATGGAGAGCACATTGCGCAAGTTAGAGAACATATGGTCTGCTATCACTTTTTCCAACAAGAGACGAAGAAATGTTTGTTCGTATTTTCCAAAAAATTTTAACTTTTCAAATTCTCTTCCTAATATACATTAATGACGTTTCATACAACCTCCAATCTAAAATTCGGATGTTTGCTGACGATATTGTTATTTATCGCAGCATTCTGTGCCCTGAGGATCGCCGCCTCTTGCAGTCGGATCTCAACCGGGTTTCCTCGTGGTGCGACGCCTGGGACATGCAGATCAATACAGCTAAAACTAAATCTATATTTTTCCGCAAACGAGATCTTACCCAGCCTGTCAATGAAGCAACTCATGTCAAAAAAATCATCCCATACAGAATGTCATGCAGTACAAATATCTTGGAGTGGTCATCAGTTATAACTTGTCATGGAAGGACCACATAAATTTTCTCTGCAACAAAGCGAGAAAAACTCTCGCATTTGTGTTTCGGAATTTGATATTTTCTTCGCAAGACTCTAAGCTTAAGGCTTACAATTCTCTAATTCTTCCCGTTATTGAGTATGCAGGGGTCGTTTGGGACCCTGCTTGTACAACCGATTCCTCTAGGATAGAAATGATCCAAAGACGAGCTTGTCGCATTATAACTAGTAACTTTAGACGTGATGTTAGCGTTTCTGCTCTGATGATTGATCTTGGTTTGGAATCTTTATCCTCCAAACGAAGGGAGCGCAGGCTCAAAATTTTCTCTGAAATCGTCGGTCATTCCCTCAATTTTTGTCTTCCTTCACAATACTTCATCAAACCGAATCAGAGAAGGACGGATAACGGTGTTTCTTTTTACGCGCCGCTCTGCAAAACAAACATTCTTTTAATTCTTTCTTTCCCAGGACAATTAGAGACTGGAATAGTCTCTCTCCCGTCTCCCCATTTGTGACTAGCACCGCAGCCCGCCTGGGCGTCGCACCACGTCTTCCCTAACCATCATTCGTGTTGTTAACATGTTTCCACACTGCTGATTGTTTCGTTGTTTAGTCCATGTTGCTGATTTCTTTTATCTCCTCTTGACTCTTTGACTCAGAACTCTGTTCGTCTACCTGCCACCATCAACTTTGTGGCAGTTTTTGAAAATAAAAAAAAATAATAAAAATTCATCCTGTATCATGTGAATGACAGAAACCGAAATCACTGAATTGTTCTCAGCTGTTATTGGCGTTAGTCTAGGTAGTTTTCAGCGCACGCTTTTATATTGATCTACGTAAATGGTTGCGTTGATCCACGACATAAGCCATTGCATTTCTGATAACCTCCATATTCGTGAAATGACTCTTTCAAAATCGTTTAAATCCAGGGCATATCAAGCCCCATATGTCCTATTTTTGGGCAGCAATTACGCGAATATGTTTTTTGTAATTCTGTAAAAAAGACAACACGTTGAAATATTAAAATCGCTCATTATCCAGCATATTGGAAGCAGCATCTATCATATCTATGCAACGGTCAGTCAAAAAGGTTATGGAGAAAACGGGCTATTAAAATGTAATTAATGTGTTTTTCAACCGCTGCTGCTCTATCACTTTTAGCGGAATAGAACGAGCCTGAAGTTACATTGCTATTACATTTTCGCAAACTATCTCATCTATTGCTTACGACTTTGGTCAGTCGACGGATTTACGAAATTTTTACGGTTTTTCTATCTATTTAGTTATTTAGATAATTTATTTTTTATTTATTTTTATTTTTTGTTTGTTTATTATACAATCAATTAGTGTTACAATATGAATAGGCCTAAACATCATTACGGAAGTATGCAACCAACATAGATATAAACGTGTACCATGACACACGAAAGAAACCCTTTTCTCCTCGGAGTGATGAGAATTTCACGACGAGAGAATGATCTTTGGACATCATAACTGAATTTTTCGAAGCATAATTCCCACAACCAGAATTATACAAATCACAGTCGGCTCTTGTCGCTAATCACCGACAACCTATCAAATATTGTGACCCAAATCAACACTGAAATCACAAAGCGTGTAAGGTACCGGTCTCGTGAAATTCTGGTCTTGTCTGAGTTCTAAATTTTTGTCATACCCAAATTGAAGGGATTTACGTTACATGGAAATAACTAAGCATTTGTATTTCTATACTCATCCAGAATTCTTTTACTCGACAAGGCCCTTTTCCTCAAGGGCCGCCTGGTGCTGGACTTACACAATTTGTAAGTTTTCTTAAGCAAACTAGTTCCATAATTAAAATTAAAATTAAAATCGCTTGCCGTTTATCGTAAAATCCTTACGAAAGCGCTTGCCTTGTCTGCTGCTATTGGTTTGAAGACGTTGCTTTCAAAGCGGCCAATTACATTCTCCAGCCAATTTTGGAAAACCTTTCCAAACTGGTGTGAAAATGCTTTCAACGAGGTTGAAAACTTGAGCAAGCCAAGAGATCTGTTTAATACTCCACTTTACCTAATGTGCTTGATTTGGTTGTGGAAAATTCTTTGAGGAGCACCTTTCTTCCCAAAGTGGATAGCAATATACATCGGTGATGCGGAGAACTCGTTGCTCTCATGAAGAATCCCTTCGGTTTTCTCTTCCATAAATTTGGTGACTGCGAGCAAACTGATTCCCTTTAATAATTGTTATTGCGGACTTTTTTTAATCAATGTAGTTTTTGTGCGCGTGTTTGATGAACTCCTTTGCCATACAACCCGCGGCCGCCCCTTCGACTTTAACTCTGAGGACAGAAGTTCCGGAAACTACGTTGAAATTACCACCACAAATTGTTGCTGGTACCTATATTTGTTTCAAAGTTATCTCAATTCTCCTTCAGTTGAAAATAATCCTCTCTCTCGGAGCAGGGTTGGGAAGCTCCAATGGTATCACCACAACAAAATGCTGCTGCAATTATTTATCCAAAGTGATTTTAAATTCTTCACTTCAAATGAATGCTCTGTCGACGCAGGTTCTGGAAACTCCATCGGAATTGCGACCTCAAAATGCTGCCTGCATTTTCGTTTCAAAACAATTTTCAACTCTCTTCCACTTTAACTGAACCCTGTGCCGACGCGGGCTCTGGAAACTCTATTGACATTACCAACAAACAATGCTGCTGATTTTTTTTAAATCAGAGTAATATCGACTCTCTTTGCCTTCCTCCGTCGACACAGCTTCGGAAAATTCCAATGGTATTATCAACACAAAATGCTGCATGAATTTTATTTCAAAGTGATTTTCATCTGACCAACACAGGTTTTGTGCGTTACTCGATTGTCAAATATTTTTTCGGCGTTTGCACCAACAATATTTAAACCAAATGTATGTTAATAGACACCCTTTATGTAATTTGCCGTATTCCAAGTCTATATTCAAGGTCAGTACTCATGAGCTGAAAAGATACGCATGTTCTTGCTGCAGAAAATACTGAAGACATTTAAGATTACAGGCTCCAAAAATGATGATTCAAGGAACAAACGCGAATTTTTATACCATTTACATTTGCAGGAAAGTCTTAGCCAGCGACTGACCGCATACCCCCAGGTTTGTCCATATTTTCGTTTTAAAATTTCCTCAGTGAATGAATTAGGAGTATCACGATTCATATCCTGAAAAAGTTTGTATCATTCAAGGCACAGATAACCTGTGTGACACTGCAGACAGAAGCAGACTTTAGGCAACGTTTAGGGGAACAATTTTAGCTTACTGAGTGGGATAAAGGGCGAGTGAGTCAAAACTGAAAAAAGGCCGCATCATTCCAAAGTTGCAAACATGAATCCTGCATACTTCCCTTGCTATTTCATCTGTTTCACTTTCTGTAAGATCTAAAGCTTTTATAACTTTTTTTTCAATCACAACCACTAAGCCAACTTCGTCCTTTTGCAACTAGAAATTTCGAGTGAGATGTAGAACAAATAATTGGCAAAATTCTAGTCCTGGGCTTACAAGATTATAAATGGGTGTCCAGGAATTACCTTTTTTCTGATATTTACAGTTAAAAAATGGGCAAACATGATGGGTGAAATGCCGTACCGTTGGAAATATCAAATCGACTCCTTTTATCTTGGTTTTAGGCAAAAACTTTTCCAACCCGAATAAAGCGTTCCAACACCAGCTAAAGATTAAACACTTAAAACCAAATCTGTTCCGACCCACCATTTGAAAATTATGTGCCTCCTCCCCTTAAATTCTTTGATCGAAGCAAAAAATCAAAGCGCGATTTTTTCACTCGCGATATGGAATTCCAATATTTTGGCAGAACTGGGTGGGATTGGTGTTCATCAAGGCACATTGTACCTATTGGTAGAAGAAGTTGGTAAACGTCCTTTTGGATATTCTGGGCTTGATAACTTTTGATCTTGCTATCTGTTTCTGTGCACCACAAAATGATTAAGGATCCTGGTTGGAATACTATTTTTGATATCAAATCAACCCCAGCATATGATGATGGTTTTTTGCTGGTCCTGGGTATCCAATGCTGAACCATTCACGCTCTATGTATATAGTTGTCGCAAACAACCGAAAGCTCTATCCAAGTCACCATGAACACAATATGATGAACACGGAATCTCCCCCTTCGCTGTTCCAATCCATAGGAACAACTAGATGCGACAAAATTCCAACACCCCAATTTCTTTCAGATTAACTAATTTCCGGAAAAAGTCTAAAAAGAGAAAATATGGCATCATTGACAAAACAAACGCTGAAATTCTCGCTTGGATTTCTGTTCAGTCAGTCTTCGTTTTGGTTTTGGTTTTTTTTTTTTTTTTGTTATTTTTTGTATTTTTTTTTTTTTGTATTTTTTTAGATGAAAAGGAAAACTGTCATGTGGCCACAACTTACTCGACGCGCATTATCAGATTCAAAACTTGTTAAATGCTTTTTCTTTCCCGCTGCCTCTTCAAATCAAGCAACGACTATATGCAGTTCGATTTACTGAGCTCGATTTACATCTTCAACATTTCAAGTAACTCATTTTTCCTTGGACATTTTTAACATCATTCCTTATCTTTATACACTAGACGAATCGTCCAGTTCCGCAACAATCATCCTTTCCAACAACCCCGCCCGGATTTTACACTCCTCAGAGCAATGTGAGTTTAATAAATGAAGAAAATATTTGAATTCCTCTTCCTCGAATTTGATGACTGCGTGTGAAGTTTATTTCCCTCATGAAAAAAAAATCTGTGAACATTATCTCGCCGCAGTGTTTTAATGTTGATGCGTGGAGAACTGCATGCTCCAGGAAATACCTGTCCTCCAACTTGTGACCTGGTTTTTCCGCACATGGATGCTGTTTCAATGTAATTTTAGAAGCATAGTGCATAAAATGGACGATACATTGAAATTGGTTGCGAACATTATTGATTGCTAATGATTATGGTTGCTCATGGTTGCGAACATTTAGTCCGAAACCATCATCAGGTACCTTTTATCCAGCAAGAGATGACGAAAAGAGTGTTGCGTATACAAAATTTCTATTTTTTGTTTTTGAATTGATTTTCTATGTAGTTTTTATGTTTTCTAACAAAAACCTAAATTAATGGTCCCTTGTGTTTTTTTCTCTCATTAATCTGGCTGCTTTAAAATAACTCTTTGAAAATCAATGAAGTGCAGGGCATATGACATTATGTTTTTGGACAGCACAAACACGAATTTGGTTTTCAAAATCTGTAAAAAGCGCAACACGCAGAATTTTTTAGTCGTTCGTAATCTTGCTATTGAAAGATGTCTTTGTCATACCTGTAACGGGCAGTCAAAGTGGTTATGGAGAAAATAGGTATGTCGAACATTTATTGTCAGTTTTTCAACAGCTATATTCCTCTATCACTTTATGGCGGAACAACACGAACCTGCAATTAAACTGCTATTAAAATTACGCAATCCACATCAACTACATGCTTACCGAGGCTTCAGTTCGTCGAACTCGACGTATTTTTCAAAGATTTTCACGGTTTTCATTAATTTTTCTGTTTATTTATTAACTTAATTTATTTCGTACATATATCGCCAGTAGGCCTTGATATCATAATGGTATAGTGAAGCCAATAAAGATATAAACGTGTACCTTGGCATGCGAAAGAAACCCTTCGATCTACCGAATGAAGAGAATTTTTCCGCGAGCCATTGTTCTTTGGATGGGACAATTGAATTTTTCGTAGCGTATTTCCCTCAACTAGAACCCTCGTATACGTAGAATATACGTAGAATCCACAGTCGGTGCGCGTCGCTTGGTGACTCTTAGCCGACATCATATACGAAAATGTTTTTA
>JASGXE010000695.1:0-29442 GCA_030068105.1 Sinentomon sp. SZTP_YWyxl
AAGGTTTGGGGTGGGGATATTTCTGTAAACGCATTTGTTCACAGAACATGGCGTTGAAATTGACTTACAGTAGAACCGTTCGTAAAGTTTATGAGATGTGCGGCGTGCCGCCCCCGCCAACGTGGGGCTCCCTCAGGTGACACCAGCAAGTGTACGATCGGTTCCGCATTAAGTTAATTTCAACGCTATATTCTGTGATTTACCCGTTCGTGGTGCATGTGCTGAAACAATGAACAATTTGTTGTCATGAAACTGAAACTTTCTGTGCCACTGAAATTTGGCTTGAATTCCAATACCTATCTAAACCAAAAATGGCAAAGCAACGAAAATGACAAAAAGCACACAGACCACATTGGACTTCGTGTTTTTTTTTTTTTTCATTTTCATTGTTTCACAACTTGGTTTACGCCTACAGTAAATTTTAGATGTCTTCAAAATGTCGAATTTTACGCACTGAAGGATCCCATGTCATTCTTTTTCTGGGACCACCCCAGAAGTCATCGAATGACAAAAGTCATTCAACGTTTTTGTCTTAGAAATGTCACAGGAAGCTGCCAGCGAGGTTTAGCACACCATCTTACGAGAAACACTGAGCAGAAAATAATTTTTTTGCATCTTCCAGTGAGACGAGGCGATGTCCTGTCTGCCTGGAGTGGGATTCGACCGCTTGTCTCCGATCCAAACAAACCTGACACACAGTCACTGGCACGGAATCACATTGTCCACGTCAGCCCAAGTGGAATGGTCACCATTGCAGGTGGAAAATGGACAACTTACAGAGCAATGGCAGTTCACACGTTGGATGCAGCTGTTAAAGGTAAGCTTCAACTCTTTCCAGTCGTGTCAAATTCAACACTTGCAATATCTGGGCCATCTTGGTGTGGTCGATTCGTGCACAACACTAATGTGTAGAGCACACTGAAAATGGTGAAAAGGAATAATTGTCACCGCCAAAAACGAAATCAGCCATTTCAACCATCTTTTGTGATTTCTTTGTCATTTGAGTCAATTGAAAGGCAATTGTGAATGGGCGATTTTCCACGAAATGTGAAAATTTCCACGAAATTCACTGATTTTCACGAAATATCTCCTTTTTTCACGATATACATGCGAAAACGTCGTGTTTTTCCTTTTTTAATTAAGTGGCAAGCATAGTGCCCAAAACATTTGAAAAATAAAGCTTTCTTTTGCTCTTTTCTCAGTCTCTTCTTCAGTTTATTTACATCATTTTTCCAATGTATTGTTCCTGCAAAATTCAAAGCAATCACATTGTAAAAATGACTGAAAATGCATTTTTGACATGTTCTAGCCTTTTTATTTCCACTGCCAAATAACGAAATTTTTAGACTTTTGAGCGAAATTTTCCAAAAACTATAACCATTTTCAACGTGCTCTACTAATGTGTGATGCAAGGTACCCATCCTATCAAATTGTGTCTGGTGCCAAGATCCGTTTCACCAAACACAGTAAATAGTTGGATTTAAGGCCATTGCAGAATCGATGTCAAGAATCAAGATACACTGACGACATTTCGAACCCTGGGCTGGGGTGTCTTTTTCAAGTCCGATGATGCGATATGATTGCTGCCACTGGTGTTGTGCGACATCCAACATCGCTGGTGCTGATATTGTCGCACATCACCTACGGCAGCAATCATATTGCATCATCGGACTTGAAAAAGACCCCAGCACAGGTGTCGAAATGTCGTCGGTAGATCTTGACATCGATCCTACAATGGCCTAAACCAGGTAACCAGTGCGCATGATGGGAATGGTCAAACGTTTGCTCTGCATTTGATCTGTTTCGGATAAAAGTCATTTAAATGGTAATTTAAAGGCTAATCAAGTGCAAGCAGCAAAAAATAATGGAGCAAAAATGCTGCACGGGACAGGTAGTCTTGACTTGGAAGTGACGTGTACAGGAGAAAAATGCACACAAATTAGTGATGGACTTATCACTCCTGCGAGCATGAGTCTTTGGGCAATGTTGCAACCATCTGCAGCCAGATGGACAAAAGTCTCATTCATGCCATGGCCATTCAAAGTGGTTTGTGAGACCAATGAAATGAGACAAAGGTTAAAAAAATATTTTAGTTTGGACAAAAATTACGCCTAGGTTATAAGGCAGGTGTGGCCAGTGGACCAAGATGTTTTGGGGAGAATGGATGAAGCCAAGGGGGTATCTTGCCATGACTTAGAGGGGAAAGGCCACCAAGCAGTCTCATGCGGACCTAGAATGACCGATTGGATCGGTGGTAAACGATAACCGATTGGAACGGTGATTCAGTAAAAGCTTGGTGTGCCTTTTTTTTTCAAATATTGCAGCACAACCCCGCATGCATGGGGGCTGGGAGCAGCGTCCCTCAGCAGGGTCCAGTGCACACAGAAGGGTTTAGAGGGGGTTAAGCCCCCAAGCAATTTTGAAATTACAAAGCAATTTTGAAATTACAGATTTCAGGGCCTCATACATCAGAATCTAGTCACTGCAGGGCCTGCATCACACACTACAAATCACTACAGGGCCTCATACATTTGGTCACTAGTCACATCACATAGATGATTTGGTCAAATCATCATTGGTATCATATCTCTGCTGCACTAACACTGAATAGCAGGCCCAACAGCAAATAATTTCCTTTCAGATATTCCTCTTTCAGGATTAAACAGCATGCCAAATGTTGAATCGAGATTACGGTAGTTAGGTGGGACTGGAGTCGCAAGCCGATATTTTGGGAGTGAGGAATATAGTTAGCAGGGGGTTTAGCCCTTTTACTGGCTAGAAATATCAGGGGGTAGCCATAGGGTCTGCCCCTTTGCCAGAAAGTGTTGAGAGTAGCCCTTTTGGCCAAAGAAAGAGTCAGGGTAGTGAACCCCATAATGATCGTAGATGCATCCGGATTCTGGGAAAGCACACCAGAAAGGTTCCAAGGGGCAAGGCCATGATATGGTCTTGGGGATGTCGTTTTAAAATATGAGTTAATTGTCTTGTGTCTTTTGGACCATGAGTTGGACAACCTTACAGGCTGGAATTGCAGATCTTGTGGCAACTTGAACAATGCTCAAAGTTTGGAATTTCATATGTTACTTAATGTGTGACATCAGCTTTTATTTCTCATAAACTCGCTCAGTTTATGTTGGTGGAGTTGGTTAAAGTTTTTTTTACGGAGAGAGACGACAGTTTTGTGTTATGGACATGCGCCAGTAAATAAATCTCCAAATTTGGAAATTTGCAAAAATGTCCCAAGAGGTTTTTCTCTGAAACTGTCTCATCTTTTTAAATGTTTTCCAGCTTGCAATTTACAACCTCTAAACGAATCACAAACCCTTGGCCTCCTACTTGAAGGTGGCCACTCCTGGAATCCAACCATGTTCATCAGATTGGTGCAGGATTTTGGTCTGGAAAGTGAAGTCGCTCAACATCTGGCAACTTCTTACGGCGACAGGGCATTTGCAGTTGCCAAACTGGCCACACTGACTGGTAAACGGTGGCCAATTGTTGGAAAAAGGCTGCATGAGGAATTTCCATACATTGAGGCGGAGGTTTCTATCATTCTTATTCCTTTCATTTCTCAACAATTGTTTATTGATCTATTTTGATACCTAGGTAATTGTTGTGTTTTGTCCTGACCCTGACACGACATTTTCTTGACATTTTTCCAAAATTCCTGCATTGTCCCAACATTTGTTGTCAGCTGGACTTATCTCAGCAAAAAGAAAGATCAGCTCAAGGCACGGCCGCCATTTTTGACCCTCATAAACTGCACTCAAGTCGTGGATGCGTTCCGGAGTTCAGAGAGTTGCTGCACTTTCTAAATGTCTACATTTCGAAGGTTGTAGATTGTAATGGCTGCTCAAATTTTCAACAATGCGGTTCTTATCTCAGTTCAAACACACACTACAAGTTGCGATTATTCGGCTTGAAAGCCATGGGTAAACAGAAGTCTGGTAGTAAATTCGGTACAGGGTGGTACTTACACTGCCACAGATGAAGATACAAATAGAAACAAGAATAATTATCAATGGAGATCGATTTCGCTGCAATTTTGGTGCTGCGGTGAATTCGTAGTCAGTCCGACTGTCGAAGAAGGTACTCCTGTGAATGTGTCGTCTGCTGGAGTCGGCAGAGTCTGAGGAGTGAATTCATCTGAGAGGTTGAAGTCCATTTGTTGCAGGTGGGGGGATACGGACTGACGACGCCGCAGTAAATTGCAGCAAAATCGAACTGCATTGATTCAGGAGCTTCTCGTAATCTCAAGTGGTAATAGAAATGAGGATCAATCGTAGTGCAGATCAGATATAAAACTGAGGTCTCACCCTCTATGGACGACTTCCACTTCTGGATCTTCCTCGCCATTCGAGTTGCTATCTTCAACACGATGTTTCAGGGGGAAAAAAGGAATACACTGCTGAAGGTAGGGAAGTAAGCGATGAGAAAGGACGAATAAGCAAAAGGGTTTACAAAGCGGGATTGGGCATTTCTGATGAATCGTCGATTGGAGTCGTCGTCTGGACGTTGAGTCTCTGCAAGCAGGTAGACAAACTCTGAAGAAGACAGATGATCAGATATCCGGATAGTGGTCGATACTGATTCCATTAGCCAACACCAGAGCACTCAAGCCTAACCCTGACTGACAATGCTGGCGTGCTCATCAATTAACAGTAGTAGTGTTCGTAGCCCTTCTTAGGCATTACAGTTTCTGGAGTCTTTGCTCCTCTAAGACCTGTGTGACCTACGGGGGAGGTTCTTCTACCTCACAAGAAACAATGTTTCACCAGGATTAACGTCTGGTGAAACATTCAGGCACCTTACATGATAATCCCTTGTTTCTATACGTATTTGTGTCTTCATCTGTGGCAGAGAAAGTACCGACCTTGTTCCAAATTTATAATGCCCTCTGCAGCCCTCAGAACCATTGAATTTCGGTCGAGTAGTAAACAGTTGGGTTACTATGGATACGTACTCCCACTGGCCTGACCCCTGACGATGGGGATGAACATGGATATTTTGAGTGAGAGGAGATGCTTTGATTGCTCAGGTGATTGAAAAGCACCTTGTGAGGTTGTCTAGCTAGATTATTGTCATCCTCAGGTACCCTGTGGCAAAATCTTCAGTTTCTTATTTCTCTTTCCCAAGGTCCGTTATGCAGCAAAAGAATACGCTTGTTCAGCAATTGATGTCATTGCAAGACGGCTGAGGTTGGCATTTTTGAACGTCCAGGCCTGTGAAGAGGCGTTGAATACAATCGTCGACATAATGGCAGATGAACTGGGCTGGTCGAAAGCAGATAAGCAGGTGCGTGGAGGAAATTGGGTGCTATTTATTTGCTAACCTGATACATGGTTCTTAACCCATTGAACCCGAAGCGCGGACCTGATCCAGAAGCGGTGATAGCGTGTAATGGCCGAAACACGTTTTTAAAATTCCATCACCATAGCCGAAATGCAGACCTGGTCAATTTTAACTTCATTTGCCACAATTTCCCGACCTATTCCATCTGTCGGAGCGAATTCGATTTTATTCACTACTGCAACGACTTTTCAGCGATAATTTTGGTTTTTGTTTCGTTTTTTCCAAGTGGAATTTGTGATTTTTCCAAAAACGTCATTTTCGTCTGTCAACGATGAAAGTGCAAAAATCACTGCATGTGTTTTTTTTTCCGAAAATTAAATTCCGGATTTGGTGAAACAACTAAAAGTGCGGCTTTCTGGCTTTGATATTGCATTCGAAGCTGTGAAATGCCGGCCTCAATGGGTTAATGAATTCTGGCAAACCTAAACATTTTAGTCATCGTGATTCATTATCCTTATGGTGCATATCATTTTGCTTTTGTGAAAAACCATTGAGTTTCAATTGAAAAATTCAATTATGTGAGCTAGGTGGATCAAGTTGCCCACGACGTTTAGTAAACAAATTATTTGGGCTCAACTTTGTCCTTGTTTGTCCCTTTTTGCATGTTTTCAGTGTTTTTGCCTCTGGAACACCAATTTTCCCCCCAAATGAACCCAAAGATGATTTCAAAATTTCTTAGCTTCTGAGGGCTCCACCCCCAGATCCGCTGCCATGGGCTCTGCCCCTTGGAACCATGCTGGGGCTCTGCCCCAGACCCAAATAAATCCACCCCACTATCCCCAACTGGGATGTGCCCAGATATCATCGGAATTCCTGGATAAACGAATCATATTTTTGTGGCACCTATCTTGTATTGTTATTTATTATTTTTTAAAAAATGATTTTGAGTGGGAACCCTTTAACACTAACTCCAAGTTATGAGGTAAAATTGTGCCATTTTGATTTACATTTACTCGCAAGGGAAAAAAAGAATTAAGCACCTTGGCGAGGTAGCGCTAACTCTGTGATTATCTGTACACCGTTTGATAACTTAACGGGGGCGTACCCTTCGAAAAGTTGATTTTTGCAAAAAAAAAAAATCAATTTTATCGTTTGTATGCATCTTAGACTGAAATCTCTTCTTTCAGAATTTTCAAACCACGACTCTATCTCAATTAGTTTTTAAAACAGCATCACATTTTCCGAGGTCATTTTTACGAGTAATATGTACCCAGCGCTGAACACATTTTTTCAATATTTTCACCCAATTATCTGCCAAACTAGACAAAACATGAATTTTCTTAGATTGCCAATTGCCAGCTGATTCTACACAATTTTTTACATAGGCATGCCAATTTTTAACTTTATCCTACTCGCCGCAATGAAGTTATGACCACCGAAAAACCATTACGAAATGCGAATCTTACTTTATTTTACATGATGTTGTCAACCAGACCAAAAACCAGCAACTTTTGACTTGCCAACTTGACTACTCCACTTCACACGGAGACATCACATCGTCAATTGAGTGAGTGGGTAGCATCTCTCACCATAGGTCAATTAGGTGACCTACCGTGGTATGAACTGATGATGCCTTTAAAGCTTCGATGCTTGCTCTATTTTATGCAAAACTTCAATCGCGTTTTCTCGCTTTTGCATTTTCTTTCAATCGAAAAACTTTTTGAAGTGAGATCTCAGGATCAGTGCATGCTGGAAAGGTGAAAATTAGTGTACTTTTGTTTAAAAAAAAGTCCAAAAATCCGGCTGATGAATCCTGAATTTTGATTTTCTTCTCAGAAGAACTTTTATTATGATCAACTTTTTATAAAAAATGACTCGCAAAAAAGCAAAATTTGATGCGTATTGACTTAAATTGTGGATTATGAATAAACGATGGCCCAAATTAAAAATCCGGCTTCATCAGCCAGATTTCCATGAAATTTTGAGTAAATTTGACATAAAGTAGCCTATATCTATTTTGCATACTGCAAATAGGAGATCTCACTTAAAAAGTTTGGCCCGTTTCCGCTACTAATTTACCTGCTGCTACAAAAGTATGAGAGGTACAAGGGAAGGTCAAGTTCCGATTGCACTTGCAAAGAAAATGAAATGCCACCTACTTGATTTTTGGTACAGTGATTACTCATTATCATTGAACTCTCCGTGCAAAGTCAAGCATTTCTGCCATCGATGGAAGAGCTGCAGAAGCCCTTCATGCAGTAGGTACATTCTGTTGCTCTCCAGAAAGCCATTTTCCAACAGCTCCTATATCACTTGAAAACATCCTTCCCTGGAGTTGCCACTTTAGGAAAGGAAAAGGGGTATTAATCCGAAGGTGCCAAGTGAGAGAAATTGAGAGAATGCTGCAGCATTACAAAAACTGCAGGCATTGCAGCCTAAACTGGTTCTTGGCTTGTGTTTCCCTGGCATTGTTTTGCTGAATGATGACATTTTTCTGACCTTCCCTCGTATTTTAACCTGGTGGAACAGTCGCAAAAAATTACCGCAGAAAATGCACCGCTTTTGGGAATGCAAAGTTCTTTGAAGGGGAAGGCTAAAACAGAACAAGCATCAAAATGCAACAAGTTTCAATGAAATTGAAAAATGTTTCCTGGGCAAGTGCAAGCAGAACTTGACCAGCCCTCGTACAAGGCTGAAATTTTGCACTGGAAACTCACTTATTATGGTTAATAATCCCCCAAAATTTCATCAAAATAAAATCGGATAAGAAACAAAAAAGTTTGTCAGCAAGGGTACCTCTTCCCCCCCCCCCTTAACATTTGGCTCAATGTTGCATGAGGACAACAGTTCCTATGTCAAACAATTGAACTTTAGCAGGCATTTACTGAACCTGCCTATCGTTTCCTTTAGACGCAGTACGATTCGGCATTGGCATTTCTTCAAACAGAGATGGGTCAGAATGTGAACAGACAGAGCAGGGATCAGATCCCAATCAACCTGACCAGGGAAGAAATCACGGGATATATCAAGAGATTCCAGGCTCTGGATAGCGATAGAAAGGGATACGTATCTCTCAATGATATCAGGCTGAGTTTGAAGGTCAGTGCCTGCTTATAGAATTTGTAGATTTTGATAAATTAATGTAGGTAACCTTTTTTCGATTCAATATGTTGTTTTGTTGTGCATTTCCACTGTTCCAGCCTCCAGGGCATATCTGCGATTGCAATACATGGTGAACAAGATGGGAGCAGATGAGTCAGGAAGCCTAAAGCCAAAAGCCTACAACTGTCACTCAGAATCACAGTTGGGTGAAACTGAGTTTCGCTTTCACTCAGTTTGTTGTTTTGTTTTTTGCATAGAAAACCGTTAGAAAGAAACGCTATCTCATTTGCGAACTCCAATGACATGAGTTAAGGGGAGAGACCACTCGTGAAAATGAAAAAAAAAATGAGTTTATTTTTAATTTTTTTGCATTCTTGGAAATTTATCCATTTTATAGATTAGACTCTGCTCTTTATTTTTTTACTCTACATTTTTTTTTTTGTATCTTTAGTCATTTTTGCGCCATGTTGTCGGAATGCGGGAGCCATTGGCGTAACCGCTTTGCCGAAAAATTTCAAGATACAATCTCCGCAAGTTTTAAAAATGAACTTAGGTAATTCAGATCATTTTTTTTTATTTTTGACAGGCCTACATTATTAAATGATACATTCCCCACATTTTTTGTCTCTGCATAATTTTCCAAAATTTTGCTATAACTTGAGTTATTTTGAACTTTACCGAACATTCGCTCTCAAACACCTACTTCCGTAAGATGAAAAAGCAAAATTTTTGACAATCTTCAATCCAATAAATCTCAGAATCAGCTTTCCGCTAGGATGATCCGTCTTCTGGAGAACTTTTCTCAACCATTTTATCTTGATTGAGGTAAAAATTTGGTCACTTTATCAAAATTTTGTGTAGAAAAGAACTGTCAGATCAGATTTTTGAAATCTGCCTTAGTTTTCATTCTACAGCTAATTTTGTCCTCAAAAGCAAGAAATTTCAACCGAAAAGCGGCACAGTAAACATTCAGCTTTCGTAGAGGTGAAACGAGACAAAAATTGGAAAATCTGCTCTGTAAGTTTTGTTTTTCTGACTTTTTTGAGTTGTTTGGTGCAAAAAAAACTGATCCATGACTTTTCAAGCTCTGTCGAAGTTCATCGCAAATGACTCTTCCTCAACTCCGTTTGGATGGATTTTATGCCGAACGGTGCACACTATCAAAACCAAATAGTGCAGGCATATTTTTCTGCTAATGGAACACATTAAATTTGTGCAAATTTGACAGCTCTATCATCATTGGAACAAAAAAACACCTCCACGACTGGTCTCTCCCCTTAAAGAAAAATACATTTTCATGTCTGGAAAAATATGATGGACTGTGTGAAGGTTTGAACCTTGAGCTCCTGCATAAAAAGGAACTCCCCCAACAAAGATTCGGTCTTGAATCCATGGTTTTCTTGTTCGCTTGCAGGCTGAATGCTCTTTGACTTGGAATTAGGTTGCCACGGATGCATCTTGTGAGTCGTGACTGGCACTTATAAGTGGCAGCTCATCTGAAACTTAAATGTTTGGAATCGCATGAACCCCAGCACTTCACTCGCCCTTAAGCGCTGGAGCTTTGTGGCATTGGAGAATACGGCCATGAATCTTGAGCAGGACTAAGTTGGTCTGTTTTGCCTATCACTTTACCACGCGTGTTCTTTATTCCATAAATGATGATTTATTCTAGAAACACGGCGAAAATTTGACAAACGAGCAGATGCATGCTATTCTTTACGAAGTTGATCTCAGGCATCGTGGCAGAACTGAGTTGTCGGAATTTATTCAGGTATAAATTCATTGAATTTCTGTCAATAATTCATAATGACTAATCATGTTTTGTTCACAGAGATCGGGCGAAGAGGTGTCGGGTCAACTTTTGCACGAGATACTAAACGAGATAGACACAAATCGCAACGGGCAGGTGGAGATAGAGGAATACTTGCAGGTAGAGAGAGAGTGAAGGCATGCAGATTGCATCTGAAGCACTGGTGCATGCTGTGATGTGTGGGTGTACTCGTTGTCCTTTTGTGGCTGGTTGGGCTGGGCTTGGCATGTGCATGATGTTGGTCGCTTGCACTCGCTCGGTTTATGAATTTTTGTCGCTAGAGTTCCGTTCACATTCACTTGGTGGGTGCATGACTTAATCCTAGGATTAGAAGGAACGGCTCAGAATTAATCTGGGCATCCAGTGCATTTTTTATTTTTGTGCTTTTTCTTGCATTCTCTACCTGATTTTTATCGTTATTTCTTTCCTGGTTGTGCTTGGTTTTTGCCTGGTTCTCAACAGTGTGCGGAAGCATGCGTGAAGGAGACGCTTCCACAGCGAAGAAAATTCCTAAAAAGTGTTCCCATGATGGTCACTGGCACTTTCCTCTGACACAGGGCTAAAATTGTGCAGGCCGACCTTCAAGGTGCCAGGTGCCCTTTTTTGCATGGGAGGTGGAAGCCCTCAATTGAGACCCTGCACGGAAATTTTTAATTATTTTTTTCTAGCAAACTGCTCCTTTGAAAACCGAATGGACCGTAAGGCTCTTTTTGAAACTTTGCTATCCTTTCCAAAATTTTGTGAACCCTCCTCTGGCATACTTATTTCCATGTGGTCCCAATCTTTTTAGAGAGCCCACCTGTCCTTTTTCTGGACAGATTGAGCACTGTTGTTATAGACCAGTTACCAGTTTTTGTAACTGACTAACCGTTATCTGTTAACCCAGATTCACTCTTTTTTCTTGTCCGTGTCTTCTAAGTTTGATCCGACTCTGCCTTGATGTCAAATGTGGCGACTGTCAAATGTGACTATTCATATTGTCAAATCATGACTTTTCTTCCATTTCATGTTTGTCCAGACCTCGCTATTCTCTTATCTGTATTCTGACATGCCCAGGGGCTTACATGTGGCAACGTTGTGCACTTTACCGCATGTGTGTCACACTCATCTGGTCAGCATACCTAGTCATCGCTCGTCAGGAGATGATTTAATTTGTTGAATGTGGTGTGCAGCTTTCTTGCACCGAATTTGCTAGTTAGCAACAAACCAAATGGGAAGGCCAAATTGTTGCCTTCAAAGGATGACTGTTGTGCACTCAACAAGTCCATGTCGTTGCCTCACCAGTTGCAGGTATTTTTCTTTCTGGGGCCTTTTGGTCTTGTTGGATGGCTTGAGCGTTCCTTCATCTAATTTAATTCATCGCGTAATTTGATATCTCTTCCTTTTGTTTTTCTGTCAGGCTGAACTAATCACAAACTTGACACTGTCTGTTTGTTGTGCAATTAAATCTGAAGATGACATGCTGCCATCAAATTCTTGACTGTTCGCATTTGTGACTCTCACTCAAACTTGCAGAGAAAAAAAACAGGGACATACTTGTATACATATAAAAAAAAACACTGCACTAAGTTGAAGAGAAGGGAATGCCCAAGCCACCCAACAAATCCCAAATGGCCACAGGAACATGCTGCACCCGGTGGTGGTGAGGCAACCGCAAGGACTTTTCGACAATTTTTTTGTCCATTTGTGGTGGTCCAGAAATTGCATATCCAGCACTTGTTCATTGCATGGCATGACCAAAACATCGTGCCGCCAGAGAAAAAAAAACAGTTTTGCCAGGATGCTCTGTTTCGTGGAAAGTGGTGATGGATTTGCTTTCCCACAGATGTAAAAAATAGCATATGCCATGATTGAATTTTGCAAAAAAGTAAACTTTTGGACACTGAAGTTGTCAAAATCGAAAAATCTTGATCAAGCCAAAATCTTATAATTATTCTGGAATGCTTTGTTGCAATCTGATGTTTTTTATTTCTCCTGCTTGCTTAAGAGTAAAAAAAAGTTTCTGAGGCGAAAGTTAAACGGAAAACACACATTTTGGGAACATTATTTCTGTAACCACAACAAGGAACCTTCGATGGCCCCCAAATTGAAAAAATTGGAACAACATCGATTGGAAAACAAAAACAAAGGGCGAATCCAACACAACTCTTGGAAGAGAGTATGATTGAGGAACCTTTGATATCCACTACCAGTGACATAATTAGATACACATATCGACAGATTACCTCCGTGGCGACCGTAGAAATAAAAGTGACACGTTGCAACAAGGGTAAAAAGAGGAAAACTTTTATTTCTGCTGTGTTTTGTTTTCGTTTGTGAGAAATGGAATTCAGTCACCTGCCACTCGACATGGACAAATTGCTCAAAAATCGAATGCCGAAACAGTTCCTGCTTGGCATCCACAATTATTTTGCTGTGTCCCATTGATTCAACTACTCTGCAATATCCCGTTCAATCAACTCTAAGATGTCCCATTCTTCAGGAGACTGTCCGCTTCTGAGCACACGTTATGTTTGCTTGAATGTTATCCTGTTTGTCGAGGGAAATTTTGATGATTTTTTCTGTTATGATTTATCCATTTCAGATGATGTCATCTATCAAATCGGGTGCGGTTTCCCATTCACGGTTTGCCCGTGTCTTGGAATTGGAGGAGGCGAAAGGAAAACGAGCCCAAATCACTGTCGAACGCAGCGGAGGCGGATTGTAGTCCAGACGGAAGGGAAGGGAGGAGTCCAATGCACACGCCATGCCAATCTGTTCAATCAAGCTCTTTCATTCTCGGATAAATGCGTTGGATTCTTTTTACGACATCGGGCCTGTTCAAATTCGTCAGTTTACATTGCTTTGTTGTTACGAATTAGTGTGCAGTTTAGGAGATTACGACTTCTTGCCACGTGCATACACTTTGCCTTTACCTGTTAAGTTTTCGGAGATTGTTTCAAGTACCTTGTCTGTAATTTTACTTTGGAACGGAGATCAAAAGTGGAGGCATTTTACTTTTGGTGTTTTTTGTTCGATACTTGCCACTTTTTACGATGTGTTGATATGATAATAATCTACTCGACAGTTGGGTGGTATTCGTATTTCGTACATTGTTGAAAACTTGAAACAAATGTTGTAGTTTTTTTTTTTTAGAAAAACTTGGTGAATTTTATTCCTTTCCGCACTTCTTTAATTGTTAATCTTCTGATGTGTGCCCCAAATCAGTTCTCATTCGCGGAATGCTTATTTCTCTCTATCCAACGGGGTTAATTTTGCCCTTCCCATGATTTGAGGGAGGTTTGTTCCGAGATCGGATGGGATTGTTTCAGTTCCTTTCTGCTTTTAATGTTGAGAGCAGGTTTTCTAGATTTTGCTGTTTATTTTTCCAACGTGAAACACCATGCCATCAAACATTTTCTGGATCTTTGGCCCCATCTCAGAATTGCCTTGGCTACGCCTTCAACCAGAGAGCTGGAAATGTGATTAAAGAATGCTCCAACTAAAATCTGTAAGAATACTTGCAACTGATGTCAAGTGTGCCAAAAAGGATTGATTCCATCTGGAAAATTAAAACAGTTGAATTGTTTCTCGTTAATTCACAAAAATTAAATCATTAACTTGATGCTGTTTGGATCGCCGAATTAATCGTGGCGTTTCAAGGATATCGCACCCTCTACGAACGATACCCTTTAAAGGCTGAAACGTCGTGCCTCAAATTGGTTCTGAGATCCAAAAAAAAAAACCAAATTAGTGATTTAATTTCCGTGAACATGAAATCTCGCAAGTTTCCACTCCTTGCTAGTTGATTCATTGTTTGCAAAAGTACAAACAAACTGAAATCACTTTGAAGGCATGCTGCAAGGTTACATTTGAGACTATGGAGAGCTTACGGGGAGTTTTAAAACCCTTTGGGGCACTTTGGAGAGCCTCATGGTGCCCCAAAATTCAAAAAGTATTTCCCGTTCCGGAACATGTCGTGTGCAGCGTTCTAGATGGATATGGAGAAGTTTTGCTTTGGGGAAAAATCTCCTATTTCCCAAGCATGCCACATCGCCTGAAGTGGACTGTTGACAAAGATCGAAAAAAACCTTCCCATTGCTCACAAACGTTCATCCAGAGTGAAAATTCCAAGGGTCCTTCTTTCCACCATTTACGTCGGCGAGATCCAGTTGAGAGGTAACTATACCTCCGGGGTAGCAGTGTTAAACTGCCATCCGAGGCAAAGTAGGTGGCACTTTAACATTGCTTACCTTGGAGGCAAAGTTATCTGTCAACTGGATCTCACCACCGTTAGAGGTTTTCCATATTCCTGAGGTTGATTTTTTTTGATTTGAATTCGCGAGTGCAATATCATCCTGCACCTATCATCTTTATTTCTTAATTTCGGTACGTTTTGTTGTTGAAAACTTTTGAAATTGTCTCCATACAGTTCGGTGCTGATGATTTGTGGGGTTTTGTGTCCTGTTGTTTTTATGCTTGGAAAAAGAGCGGAGTTTACAGATTGAGATTTTCGAATTTTTTCTCTTCCTCTTATTTTTGTTCTGTGGCCAGGGACTACTCGGTCGATCGCTAGATGATTCGTTCAATAATTAACTATGGACGACCTAGAAAATATAGTAGGAATTCATTTCGGTCGAGGAAGGTGATGAACCAAAGATTTGCAGACTTCAATGCCTTTCTTCACTTCCTTTTTTCCATCTGCTTTTTTCGCTAACACAATGCATCCTCTCCCATCCCATGATTACCAACATGTTCTTACACATCGCCATATTCCATAATCCACATTTTTATTCCTTTCCATATTTTGTGGCGGATCCGTAATATTTCACCTTATTCTCTCGCATTTGTTAACAACGTGGTATTTGGCATGCATTTTTCTTTGATTTAATCGCAAATCGCTGTTTACGGCAAACAACTCTAGTCATGTTAGAGCACAAACCGATTTGTTTTGTCGTGTTATAGCTTAGGATTGTTAGAGAATGTATTTTTTTTTTCTTTTCATCCTTTTTTGTTTTTGTTGCTTGAAGCTGAAAGTGACTTCAAAAGTTCCTTGCTGATGTTTTAGTTTGCCAAAGTTTTGCACTGTAACCGTTTGTTTTACGACGCTGAGCCTTCCTTGAGATCGCAAAATTTTACGCTACATTGAATACTTCAGATAGTGGTACCCATTCTCCTTATCTGTTAATTTTTGCTCCTTGCAGCGCCATTTGTGTCAGGGCATGAATTACGATTGTCAGAACAGTGCTCGAGTGTTTGCTTGGTCATAAAATATGACCAAGCAGCAACAAGTGTTCCAAATGTGCTGACCAAGCCAGAGCATGACAATCTTCTTTTCGTGCCAATTCAGATTTTGTGGGTGGTAAGATATGAGGGTGGGCCATTTGGAATATTTCTTATTATGTTGTTTTAGTTTAGCATTTATGTTACGTGTGCTGTCATTTTAATTTCTTTGATTCATAAAATGTTATAAAAGTGCACTTGGAGTTTGGGATCACCTTGGCAATCACAGGGTCCTGGATTATGCGTTTTTATTATCCCAGCCATGTCCTGCATTGTGTTTCCTGGGAGAATCCTGGGATTTGTGGACAGAAGTAGTTTTTGATAATTTTTCCTGACTCCACTTATTTGTCACTGCAGACGTACTTCCCAAGGATAGAAAATGAGGTGAAATGGCACTTGGTGCCATTTGGAGGTCGCAAATTTATCGGAAAGCTTCAGCTTGAGGGACAACTGCCCCCGAAACACCTTATCAGGGCTCTTCCCTTGGAACCATGTTGCGGTTTCTTGCGATACCCCACGGTTGTTGGCATCTTGCCACAACCAAAGACAAGGTTTGCCCAACGGTGCCACAGCTCCAGCCCCAGCTGCTGGATTGCCATGACGGAGAAATGCCGTGGAATTTTGTTTCATGCAATGACAGAATGAAGGAGTTTGCATGCCACTTCCAGCAGGTTTGCTGGTGTATTGCTTGTGCTTAGTTTTGTCTAGTTTGGTATTCTGAGCCTGCATAAGAGGCTCACCGGGTCTAGGGTGTCGGCGTACCCAAGGCAATGTCCAACAATTCTGAGTGAGAAATCTGCACCCTGCCCATCCCAACACTGAATCCACGGTTCGGCTCACACCAGAAACCGAACTGCGATGCATTGGGAAATATTTTCAGAATAATAGTGGGAACCCTGCGGTTAATTTAATGTAAAACACATGCCCAAAAGTTAAGTGAAGGATGATGATGTAATGAATGACATATTGAGGTGAGAGTGCATGTGTTGCATAATTCTGATAAAAAAAAGTGGTAGGGGTGTTTTGAGCTGTTTCACTGGGAATTTTGCACTTGCCGGATGTGTCCAACTCCTTTTGCCTTCTTTGCCTCTTCGTTACTTTTGTGCAACTTAGAAGCAGTGCCTTGGTTGATGGATGAGAGATCTCCGAGAACTCGCCCCTCATCGATGTACGTGCTCAAGCAAGTGGAGGATATCAGATCTTTAGAAAGTGAGGTGGTTAGTTCTCCCTTCTGGCAGGATGTCAAAATCGAGAGCCTGTTTTGACTAGGACCACCAGGTTCCAAGACGTTTGTTGCAGCCTGACATATCACCATCAGTTCTCATGACCAGCCCTTGATGGCTCCACAACAAATCTTGTGTTCACCCTGAATTATCTCTTCAGAGCTTTACACACATCTTGACCTTTCTTATGATAAAAGATATGTCGCTAGACCACTCACGAGTGCCAAAACAAGATTTTTCCCACACGTCCCATGTGATTATTCCATAAATTGGACTTGATCTGTCACCAGCGTTTTTGCGAGGTAATGTCACATCTGTTTTCAACAGCATATTCTTGTTGCTTTCTTCATCTGCGATCACAACAGACCAGAACTACGGAAAATGCCTGACTTCGGTTGAAACCAGATATGTGATTATTCACACACATAAAAAGACACACCCAAAAGACACATCATGAGCAGGGACTTTGCATGCTTTTTCCAGACAAATTGTACCTAGCATGCAAAAAAACATGCATGTAAAGATCCAGTTGCATTGGAAATTCTGACAAACTTGTCTCCACGTACTCATATTGCATTTTCTTCCCCCAACAGCTGTTTTTAGTTTTTGTTTGATTTCGACCTGCAAACAGTTTGTTAGCTTTGAAAACATTTGTATGCCGATGCTTTTCTTGTTTTGCGATTGTTCTTTCTGTCCACACAAGTATTTTGCTTTGGTTTAGTTACAAATCTTGCATTTTTGTTCAATTTTGTTTTTGGTCTCGCACCCACTCTACAATTAGATTATGCTGTTTTCGCATCACAAAAGCCGAATTTTTTAGTTAGCTGTCCCAGTCCATGGTCTGAATCGAAGAAAGTTTCAGTTTGCTGGAAATTTTGCGCTGATAAAAATGGTTCTTCACTTCGTGCTGTGTTTCAAATATTTCACCAGATGCCAATGTCATTGACAGAAATCAACGATTAAATCATTTTACATTTTGTGATGTAATTTTGACTGTCATAATTCTGAGGGAATTTCAAATGTGAGCTTTTTCATTGGGTGGAACATGATGCCAGGATATGAACTTTGACACTTTGGTGGTGATTCTACTGAGTCCAACTTTGTCATGTGGACACTCCTTCTTTCCCGGTTGCTGCAATTTACGCATCAATCTGTTGAACTATGGATCGAGTCGGAGCAGTGTGCGTGACTGCGAATATTGAATATGGCCGAAGCTTTCATTGATTTACAACGAAAGCACCCATTTCCACTCACACTTGGTTTCAACTCTTTATGATCAATTAGGATAGATTTGTGTTGCGAAAATTCCATTTCTATGCACAACGCTACCCCTTTTACACTGCTGCGAAGGATGTATACATGGTGCCCACGGACCTGGAAAACCTGGAAAAACCCAGGGAATTAGAAATGACCTGGAAAACCTGGAAAAACCCAGGGAATTTGGCTAGAAATGGAAAAACTCAGGGAATCCTGCGTAGGATATGAAGCGCTCGACAATCTTGCATACCAATTGAAAAGCAAGACAATCGTACGATTTTTTATTGCCTTATTATTCTATTTTTCTCTGTAGATTTGCCAAGTTTTCTCATTTCACTTATTTTATAGATCTCAAAATGTCTAAACAAAGCTCAAGCAATTTCTTGAGTTGCTATAATCCAGACTGTGAAAATAGATCTCTTAATCCTGACTTCGCTTATTGGGTACGACCTGTGAAAGGCAATCCGAAGATAGATTTGTGTGTCTGATGCAAGAAACAAATTTCACTGAGCAACATGGCACGCAGGGCTCTTGTTAGTCACCTGGGATCGGTCAAACACAAACAGCAGAGTCTCAGTTTCTTTCTGACAAGGGCAAACAACTAGGAGATCTTGTTCGCACGAAAGTAATGGACGTAACATGGAAAAAAGGACAGCTAAATGCCATGTTTACCAGCATCTTTAAAGATGAGGAACAATTTCACAATCTCTTCAAACTGGTGCAGTTGGTGTTGCCAATATCACATGGCAATGCTCCTGTCGAGAGGGGGTTCTCAGTGAACAAGAAACTTGTTGTGGAAAACCTTCACCACAAATCTCTTGTTGCCCAGCGTGTTGTTCACAGTGCCATTTCTGTTGCTGGAGGTGTATTGGCAGTTAACATTGACAGTGCATTAATAAGAAGTTGTCGCGGTGCCAGATCGAGATATCAAAGTACGCTGGAAGAGCGGAGAAAAGATGAGAAACGTCATTCATCCACAATTGCTGCAAAAAGAGCTGCCCAATGCGAAGTTTTGACTCTTGAGAAGCGAAAGAAACAACTGAAAACTGAAATGAAGGCAAAATCGTTGGAACTTGATGATCAAATTACTGATGTAAAGAAGAATATCTAATTACAAGGGTATATCTATTTGAATGAGGCTAGTACTCTCTATTTTCAATATATTTCTCATTTTTAGACAACTGAATTGGTCCACCTGGAATTTTTTGAGTTGCCACCTGGAAAACCTGGAAAAACCCAGGGAATTTGGTCGTTCTATTTGCGTGGGCACCATGTGTATATACATCTGTTGAATTGACTGTTGAGTTAAAGCTGAGGGTGAGTTGTAATGGGGAATGTGGCTGTTAGTGTAATTTAACAGCATTTCGATCGCATTTGCTATCGCTATGAAATATTCTGTATTGGGATATTTTTAATCTGATGTCATAGTCTCTATGAAGTTTGTATTTCCTCTCAAACTTTTTATGTTTTGTTTTCAACCCTTTCTTGTTGGGGCTTTTCGTTTCTGTCCATCTCTCCAAGGTTTTATGCATCCAGTCCATACCGTGAAACTAACTAACTCTTCTCTTTGCTATTGGTAAATGTTGGGGAGTGTTAAATAATTTTTCTCTTGTTGGACTAAATTGCCTTTTAACTTGTTGAATTATCTGTGCTCTCCTTTGCTTTGCCACACCACAAAACAAACTTGTTCTTGTTTCAAGAGAGGGAGGGACCTTCGTCCAATTTTATTTCCTTTTTCAACCGATTTGGTTCTAACTGCACACATTTTGGGGCCATTTTAACAAATATCTGTGCAAAATTTCACACCCGAAATGTGGTAACTTTGTTTGGGAGCTGTGGCCGTGCAATCAGATAGACTGAAACTTTTTGTCCCTGCAGTGCCAAAACCATTAAAGCTAGAGGACTCAAATATTCAATTTTTTACCTTACATGATTGTTCCCAAACTGAGATATAACTTTCAAAAGTTTGCTGAACATGAAAAATCCCAGTTCCGAGGAAATTGAGGGGCAGGTATGGGACAGGTATTTTTCACAATCCGAAGGTTTCTCCCTCCCTACTCCTTAAGGTTTTAAGTATCATTAAACCTTGTGATCTTTGGTTTTCCATTTCAGTCTTTTTCTTTATGCACAGAACGCATGCGACAATACTTGGCATCGCAAAAGTCACCTTGCAAGTGGTTGTGGACTGTGGTCCTTCTGCTGTGGGTTTTTTCCAAGTAAGGTCAGCTTCTATTGCATTGAACTCTGGTGATTGTTGTTTCAGCAAACAGCAGACTGTGTTTATGCAAGGCACTGTTGACTGCAAAAAATCCAGTGTGTTCCCCTTTTGTGACATTTTTTGGGTTGGACATCAACCTGATGGAGTTAACACTGATGTTTTCTTCCTCTCAACCAGAAACATGGCGTACGTGTTTCGAACCTTATCAAGAAGTCACAGCAAGTTTTGGGTTCAGGATCACCATTTCGACTCCTCCACCTCGCAATTTAGAGACAACGGCCCGATTCTTGAGACGCGACTTGACTGAGACTCCACTTGAGCCATTGCTGTTCTGATGATTTTTGGAAAGGCATCTCACTGGCTGCCATGTGTGCGTTCTCACAATCAACGAAACCGCAATCAAATGACTTAGTCTTGTCTCAGCCAGGTCACGTCTTAAGAATCGGACCATTGCAATGTCAATTCCACCATTGAGTGAGTGAGCTATCCTATCCTATCGATAAAAGGCCGGTGATGAAGAAATAACAAAATGTAATGTAAATGCAAGAGAATCACGCAAAAATTGTCACATTAATCAAACCCCTGGCCGTTTTGCTTCTGAAAACATTACACACGCTTTTCAATTGAGTGGACCAGTTCAGTGGTGTGATGGAGGCCATACGACACTGTATGGCATGCTGTCTTGAAAAATGTCAGCAGACGCAGTATGGCCTGAAAAGAATAATTGCCAAATGCTTTTACATTGGGCGCATAGGCTAGCCAACTTTAAACTCATTTGACGTTCGGTTTGAGCGACGTTTTACCTTTACATACACCACTGGACCAGTGCAGGACAACTACCCCTGACCCCTTGTCGTTGATGAAGCATATGCATCCTTGCAGGATCATAATCAAGGGATCTCCTTCCTCCCTTTGAAAGCTTTCGGAAACAAAGCCTGGAGATTATTTGACGATGAGTAAATACATGCTCCTTTGCATTGTTTGTTGTCTAAAATATTCTGAAAACAGATAGGGAAATGGAAAACCTGAGCCAAAGCAGAGTGCCCTGATTTCCTAGGAAGCAACTTTGAAACACCCTGCTTGAAGCCCGACAACAATGAGGCTTTTGAAACTACTTGGGATTTATTTGGAATAGGAAGCAAAAGAAATGGTGGAGTGGGCATGTCTGGAGGAATTCCACATTGGAAACTCCAGGACTTTTTGGGAATATATACGAGGCCAGGGTAATTCCGAAAGTGCTGCGTTGGTGCATTTTTGGTTTGTAGCTTCACCTTTTTTTGAAATCTATGAAAGGTTTTTATATTCCCCCTTTGACTCAAATGCCAACTCATGATGCAAAGGCATCAGGATGAAGCTTCCTGTTTCAAAACATTCTCTGGAGTCGGGTTTCAGGCATCAGAGTACCTCATAGTTGACTGATCTTGAAGCTGCGCACTTTCAGCATCGTCCTGTCTTGTGTGTGGCTTGGGTAGAAACCTCAGGAATAGGATCCAGGTAGTTGTTGTTCATGGTTGTTGGCTGTTTTGGTCGCTCGGAAAGGCATGGCTGGATTTGTGGTGAATTTCGGCATTTTTCGCCCAAAATGACATTTGCCGTCATGACAATGAAAATGACGGCGTCATTTTCTCGAAACCGGACATTTTTGCGGAGAGAACGGAAGGGCGTGGAGCATATACACAGGTGTATTGGAAAGGTGTGCATTTTTCGGATGAAATTTGGGTCATTGTTCCTGGAGATGAAACTAACAAAAACGAAAGAGCGATGTTTCGTCAAAATCCCACTCCGTACGTTTTTGCCCAAAAAATATACGGCTGCCATGGCAACAATGGGGATCTTTTATGGACAAAAACCCCAAAAGGAGTGGGTTTTCCAAAAACATTAACTATTTCATTTGTTGTACTGAGATCGTCGGCATCACATACCACATAGCTTGCACCGGTCCCATCAGAACACCGAAGTGTTAAGCAACGTTGGGCTAAGACAGTGCTTGGATGGGAGACCACCCTCTTGTACCCCTGGTTGTGCTGCCGGAAGGGGGCTTAGTGGCCAAGTCCCACGTCTCCTTCGAATTGTGGGACGTTAAACAGGAAGTCACGTGTGCAGCATCATACTGCGCATGTTAAAGAACATCCAGGTCCAAGACAGGATTGGCAAGTTACACTGCATGATAATCCACAGATCACAAGATGCATGTCTCCGCTCTGAAGAGCATGCTCATTTCGGGAAATCCTGTGGGTTGGCATATGCCGTCGATTATGGGGCATTGTTCTCCTTGCGAGCCAAAGTTGTGCAATAAGGTTCAAGCAGAGCCACCGGCCATATATGGCTGTCAGCTCAAGATGACAAATGAAGAAAAGCAATTCCCCCAATTTTGTGCACACCTTTCCATGTGATGGCACTTTTTGGACAATCGAAAAGTTTTGACTCGACTTGTGGTCAATAACGGCATATTCCGAAAAAAAAAATTTTTGACCCAATACGAATTGCTGGTGAAGGGGTCATTCCATCAACCATATGGGATGATGGCGACTGCGAGAATCGATCAATCAATCAATTACGTTTAATTTGCTTGAAAAGTGCAAATATACATGCAAGAAATTAGTGAACAGTAAAAGCATAAAAGCAAGAACACAAATGCGATTATTCAACACATTCCACATTCCAAAAACAGAGAAATGGTTTGTTTATTTCAAACGCCAACGCAGAGCGCTTTCTTGGTTATGGGAAATTTTGCGTGGTGTCAATCACAACCGGACAAAATCTAATAAAGGACAGCCTCTTGGGAGAGCATTCCAGAACTTAAGAGCTCGTGGGAAAAAAAGAAAAAAGATGCACGTTGGTCTTAATAAGAGGAATTTTGAATTGGAAGTCGTGAAGTAAGCGCCTTTTATGAAAATCAGAAGAGAAAATCTCAGGCACCTGCATGTGGGTGTGGCCATTAAAAATCTTTATGAGAAATGACAGCCTTTTTTTTACTTCCCTTCTGACTACAAGGGGTTCTAATTTGAGAGAGGTCAAGATTGCTGACACACTCGTGGTATGCCGAAAGTCATTAACGATAAAACGAGCAGCAGAGCGCTGGACCTTTTCCAACGCATTTGCATGCCAGGCAAGATAAGGATCCCAGACCACGGAGGCATATTCTAGTAAAGGCAGTACTGTGGATTTGAAGGCTTTGAGTTTCGAATCACTGTCCGCATGGGTCAAATTTCTGCGTAAAACTCCCAGGAAACGCTTTGCTTTATTTACTGTCGAGTTTATATATGCTCATCCCATTTCAGGTTTTCTTGCAAAATTACACCCAAGTATTTGAAGGATGATACCTGAGGGACAATTTTGCCGCCAATTTTGAAAGAGAATGAAGCATTTTTCATATGGGATAGCCTGAGATTCATCACTGCACATTTCGAAACATTGATAACCATTTTTGACTTCAGACACCAATCAGTTATTAAGTTTAGATTTTGTTGAAGTACAAAAGAATCAGCTTCAGATGATATCGCATTGTAAAGAACAATATCATCTGCGTGGAACCTAATTTCACAAGTGATGTGTTCAAAAATATCATTTACAAAAGTGAAAAGAAGGGGGCCCAGGGCACTTCCCTGGGGCACTCCTGAGTCAAGGCATAGCGTTGCTAGAGGACGATTGTCCGACAATAACATTTGCACTCGTATTAGCCAGATACGACTTTATGAGGTCCAGCAGAAATGGCGGGAAGGAATGTTTTCGAAGTTTTGAAATCAGCAGTGAATGATCAACAATATCGAACGCTTTTGTTAGGTCAATAAAGACAGCGGAGGTGGGGATTCTTTTCCAGGGATCCCAGCCGTCCTATAATGTCCTATATTGTCCTATATTTTTGGACTTGTCCTATAATGTCCTATATTTCAAGCAAACTGTCCTATATGTCCTATATTTTCTCGTAATTTTGCCTTTTTCAGCAATTTACTCCCTACATTGTCCAATATTTCAAGGAAACTGTCCTATATTTTCCAGTAATTTTGCATTTTTCAGCAATTTACTCCCTACTTTGTCCAATATTTCAAGGAAACTGTCCTATATTTTCCAGTAATTTTGCCTTTTTCAGCAATTTACTCCCTACATTGTCCAATATTTCAAGGAAACTGTCCTATATATTCCAGTAATTTTGCCTTTTTCAGCAATTTATTCCCTACATTGTCCAATATTTCAAGGAAACTGTCCTATATTTTCCAGTAATTTTGCCTTTTTCAGCAATTTACTCCCTATATTGTCCAATATTTCAAGGAAACTGTCCTATATTTTCCAGTAATTTTGCCTTTTTCAGCAATTTACTCCCTACAGTGTCCAATATTTCACGGAAACTGTCCTATATTTTCCAGAAATTTTGCCTTTTTCAGCAATTTACTCCCTACACTGTCCAATATTTCAAGGAAACTGTCCTATATTTTCCAGTAATTTTGCCTTTTCAGCAATTTTGCTCCCTACAATGTCCATTATTTCAAGGAAACTCCCATATTTTCTAGTAATTTTGCCTTTTTCAGCAAGAAAATGTCATAAAATTATAAGCATGTGATGCTGGGTACCGGTTCCACCGGTCCAGTGGTTATCGGTAGTGGTCCTAAATCCAGCCACGGTAGACAAATTTAGTGATAGTGTAGCACAGTAACGGTCCTATAATTTGATGTTTGTCTTCTTTAATGTCCTTTTTTATTTTTCGTCCTCTTAATACCACCTATTTATTTTTTGGGAAATGCTGCGAAGCCTGCACTTTGACATTTCGGATTGTGAAACTGGAATTTAATTTAATAAAATAAGTCAATGTTATTTTGTGAAAAAGTTTTGTTGGGCAGAATCCAGAACGCATGCTGTCAGCATGGTCTTGATTGGCAAGAATATCGGAACAGATTTTTGATGGGTGCCATTTCTTTTTTCCAAAGAATTTTGCCAAGAAAATTGTTATACGTAAGACATGAAAAAACAACCTGCAAAAAATTCAGAAAAGCAAAAAATATCTTAAAAGACCATTTAAAAACAAAAATTGCAACAGAGTTCACCATGTGGATTTTTTTAGAAAACAAGCAAGTCTTCACTACTTTGCGAATATATTTTGTATTCTTTAAAATATTTCACTTAAAACAAAAAAATTTGCTTGGTGGGACATGCCCTTGTTTATATTCTGTAGCCCAAGTACGAAACAGTTGCTCAAAATGAGTTTTTTAAATAAATGGGGTAGGTTCAGCAACACAAAATGCCTTTTTGCCGATGAAATGATAAAACTGTCAAGCAGTGTCTTCAGCATTTATTCATTTGTCGTAATCACATTCGTTTTTATACTTCTCACGTGAGGCGAATGTGGGGAAGTGCGACACCCTGAAATGGATGGTTTAACCTTGTGGTTCTACATCGCTACAATTTGAATGCAGCAATGATGAGCAAAAGTAGATTTTTTGGGACTTGTTCGAAAAATATGTTTAATCTGCGATGGGTGAGATGGGGGTTAAATCTTTGTTTCACTTTTTCCAATTTTGGCCATAAATTGTTTCAGAAGTGTCCTATAAATGTCCTATAATCTTGCACCCAAATTGTCCTATAATGTCCTATAAAATGGGAAAATTTGTCCTATATGTCCTATTATATTTTTCTAAAAGTCGCTGGGATCCCTGCTTTTCTCAAAATTGGATGAGATGTCAAAAACCAACTCTGTCAATTGCGTCTCACATGACTTAAAATTTCGAAAACCGTGCTGTCTGGGATGAATGATGTTATGAGTTTCAACAAAATCAGAAATTAAATTGTACAATTATTTCTCAAATAATTTAGGAGCGGTAGAAATCAGCGATATCGGCCGGTAATTAATTGGATCAACAAGATTGCCTTTGAGAAGGGCGATGAGCAAGATTTGGATCGTTTTTTGGCTCGTCAGGAAAGGTTTGGCTTGCTGGAATTTTTTGACCTCATTTTGATGTGTGAAGGGACATTTTGCGGTCATTGCAACCAGCTGGGGTAATGCAAACTGGGTATACCGAGTAGTAGGGCGTGGATCAAGGATTTTGTTCATAATTGCTCCTTTTGGTTTGTTTTGGATTTTCGATCGTTTTTGTTTTTTTTCTGGCTCGCCTTTGAGTGTTTTTTTTTCTCTGAAAAGTGCATGCATGGCAGCTTCTTTACGTTGCAATTCATTGAGCCATGCGCTCTTTCTGCCCTTCCATAAAATGTCCGGCGCGCGTTCTATTCCAAACAGCCCCTCCTGGCAGCAGTCATATCAGCAGCATAAAGCATGCGGATCCCAGCATTACTGGAGAAGATTCTATGTTGTTGGTATAAATATGGATATTGTTCGGGATGCAAACGCAGAATTCAGTGCGCGCATTAACGTTAAAAAGAACTTTAAAAGGTCATGGCGCGTGGTTTGACAAGGATAGCTCAATTTTTTATATTGAGTAGCGGCCATATGGGGTCATCGCGGAATAAAATGAGCGCCATCAAATTTGCTGTTATTTGATGTAAAAATCTGCTATATATGATGAAATTGCCACCTTTGAAAAGTTGATTTTCGTTGCTGGGAACGCAGAATGCTTTTGGCATGAGCTGGGCAAGAAGAAAACGTGACACTTCAAGCAGACCTTGTCGAGTCTTTGTCTGATTTGGTGTCACTGGAAATTGTAATAAATCAATTCCAAAGTGTGACGTGACACCGTAAAAATGAACCCCATTTTTGTTCCTGAAAAAGCTGTCTGCAGTGTAAACAAAAACGCACAACCCATAACCCATTCAAGATTCAAGCACATTCTGGTGACTGAATCAAAAACGAATAGACATTGCAGAACTTAGAATAAAATAAAACAGAAAGATTTTTCATTCAAAACTATTTCAAATGCAACATTATCCGAATTTTCATATAAGAACTCCAACAAAACTTATAAAAGTGGTTATTTACTCGGAATTATTCAAGAATTATAATTTTGGGCGCGGCGAGGGACGTCTCAATTCATGAATTTTTGGCCAGGCCGAGTTCGACGAGTGATAGCGTGTCCACACATTCGCGATTTTGTCGCGTCGTCGCGCGCGTAAAAGTTGTCGGGTACAACGACATTGCCACGCGTGCACTTCGAATACAGCATGCATAGTGTCTGCACACAAGGCGATGTTGTCGCACCCGACAACTTTTACGCGCGCGACGACGCGACAAAATCGCGAATGCGTGGACACGCTATGACGCATCAATTCGAGAAAAAAAAAATGAAAGCTGAGCGAGAAACAAATTTGGTCGGATTGACAAAAATTTTATTTATTTATCATTTATTTCAAGAGCAACGACCAAGTTCTTTTCTTTGCCCACCCGAGATGGAAATTCAGCCTTGAGAACACGAAAATTGCACACAAAACGAACCTTAAATTTCAAAATTTCTTCAGTTCTGGGAGACTCCGCCGCAAGTCGCCCCAATGAGCCAGTGCCCAGATCCTTCCGCATTTTTAAGACCTGGAAAATCCAATGAATTCTGCAATGGATTGTGAGTGGCAACCCTGCATTTATGAGGGTTGATTGTGAACGAAATACCTTCAAAACATAAGAAAGATTAAACAGGAAAAAATGATAAAAAAAAAACAATCATTCAATGAAAATAGCGGCAAAAGTTCAGGTTCATTGGGTGAATAAAATTTCAAATCAGAAATGACATGACTCTCATGCGCCGCAAAACACACTGCATGAAGGAATGCATTTAACGGCGCTAACCAGATGGTGGAATAACACCGCCTCGCGCCTCAAAACTCCGAAAAAGACCACCCACTGCCCGGGTATTCCGAATGTCTGAGCATAATGGTTCTATACTCGAGGTGGCAGAGCATGGCTTGCGGAGAAACGGAGAATTTGTTGGTAGGGAATTCCACTCACGAGCAGTCCGAGTGAAAAAGCCGTTGTAATTAATGCTTTGTGAAATCGGTGAAAGGAAAGTCCACGTGATAAATGTCTAGAGTACGCCTTGGTGACAAAACAACAGAAAATGATGTTGGCAGGGATATTAGAATTTTCTCATGGATTATGGCCTGAAAGAGTTTAAGCCTTCTTTCAAGGCGTCGAGAAGGGAGATCTTGAAGAGCAAGTGTTTTCAACATTGAATCTTATCCAGCAGAGATATATCAGAAGCCAGGAATGGATCCCACACTTCACATGCGTACTCAAGTTGGGGTAAAATTATGCTCTTGTAAGCTTTGAGCCGGGTCTCCTTTGAGGCATTTCTTAAGGTTCTGCTAATGAAACCGAGGGATTTGCTTGCTTTACGAAAGTGAGGTTAACATGACTGCAGCAAGAAAGGTTGCTGGAAAGAAATATTACTCCTAAATATGAGACCTCTTCAACCTGCTCAACCACCTCATTGTTTAAAAAGTAAGGGTTAAAGGTAGGTGATGTTTTGGCTTGTGTGACTCTGGAAAAGCAAATCCAAACCGACTCTGAAGGATTTGGCTTGAGGCACCATGTTCTACACCAATTTGTCAATGAACTGATATCATTTTGTGGGGAGTCCTCATCACAAGGGCTGTTTATAGGGGCCTACCGCGATAAATAATAACACAGTCTGCGTAGAGTCTAAGGGGACCAAACACACTGCCCTGAGGAACGCCAAGCGGCAAACAATCGGTTGATTGCGAAAATGTCTTATCAATTTGAACTCGGAATGACCATTTTTTTAAGTTCGACGGGTGGCGTATCAATTCAAGATGAAAAACTCGTGGTTCCGCGAGTATCACATCGACTCAAAATATTAACGCTGTGGGCGAGTGACTGTCATTTCAAGAACAACAATAATATAAGGCTCGGTGAGTGACGTATCAATTCAAGAAAAATAAATTTGAGGCTGGACGCGCGAGTGACCTGTCAATTCAAGGACTGTGCGAGTGACTGTCAATGGGTTGCAGCAATGAAGTCTGAATTCGGAAGGTCTAAATGGTGTAACAAAGTGCAGCTTCCGCTTTCAAAAAAGATACTTCTTGGTGGAACACCATTGTTCTCACAAAAAGAAGAAATGGTAACGTGATTCGTACCACCGCATGCGCTGGTTTTGTTCCTCAAAATTTTTGTTGCCCAGTCACAGCAAGTGGCTCTTCGTGCCACGACAGTGATGGCACAGGGGTGATGGCAGACTTTCCTCCAATTCCTTTAAATTCTCGCGTCTGTTTCCATTGTCTGTGACAACTGTCGGGGGCGGTCGTCCCTTCTGCCCCTGGGCGCTGTGATGATGCTTTTTGAGACTTTCTGCCCTTTGAATTTTTGGGCACAAAAAATTTTGGGGCCCCCG
>JASGXE010000696.1:0-29555 GCA_030068105.1 Sinentomon sp. SZTP_YWyxl
GCCCCAGAATTGTGTGGTAGGTGATTTTCTGTCACTGCTAGAAAGCGGTTTTTTAGCATTTTTTCCTCTGACTTGTGAATAACTTTTAATGGAGGCAAAAATTGTCAAATATGGCCTTGTCAATCTTTTTAGAATAGTTTTTTTTACATAAGTACACCAAATTTGAACATGATCACATAAAAATGGCTGAGATACACGGGGCGGAACACAAAAATGCTTAAAAAACAAAAAGTTGAGAAAAATAGCGTCGAAGATCGAGAACATTTTCGTTTTACTGCCAATTTTACCGCGAGCGGTAAAAACATGCCTCCGGTCTTTCGTATGCCATTTTTTCAATTGAAGATATTTGCATTTGGTTTTCACTACCAGAAATTAGAAATTTCAGCGCATCTGGTCCACACATTAAAAAAAATTGGACAATTTTTCATTCTTCACAAAAAATCCAGGTCCCCCTTAACACAGGACTGGTATTATCTGAAATTCGTAATTTCTGTTGTTGATATATTTTCATGTGATGCGAAAAGGATTGATGTTTTGACATGTATTGTGAGAGCTATTTAGATTGGTTTGTGGCACATCTGAACCATGTTCAAGAGAAGCTGTGGATGCATGACAAGTGTCCTGTTTTTAGCTTTTGGAATGTCTCAAATGGAAAACTAAAGTTGGTTGAATGAAACAACAAAGATGGGACCAGCTACAAAGTTTTTCATCCTGACATTGGCAGAAGAAACTCAAACACTACATCATGGGTGGACTGGACGAATACCAATTCCAGGGGACCCAATTGCATCAATCTCTTAGCTGGACAGTAATCATGTTGAGCAACCAATCACAACGACACTCAAAGAAGTTTCAGAAAAACTCTGCCTTGTCAAATCAGGTCTTGTTGGCTCCCATGTTTGAAAATTACAAGCGCATCCATGAAGAAATTAAAAAATCATCTAAAGAGTCTGAAGCTTCGTAACAAAATGACGCAGGATTCGTGAATGCAAAACAAGCATTCTCCATGTGCATTAAGAGGTGTTTTAACTGGGATCAACCTCCAGAATTTGAGTGGAGCATTTTATTTTTATAAAAAAAAAATAAAAATTGAGGTCACCAACTTTGCATGTCGAATCAACAGAACAAAACCAAAAGATCATTATCATCATTTTAAAAGAACCTTAAAACTCTAACACCACATGGGATGAATGCCATGTCCAAAAACACCAAAATCAGGCAGCATGACAAGACTTAAGTGACACTTCTCTGAGATCATGACATTTAAGTGTGAAAAACTATGAATAATTCAGGAGGTGGAAAGTATGCCCATTTTTTAATCATTATCATCAGGAGTGTTTGTGATATTTCTTGTCTGAGGAGAGGGTGCAAATTTACAGCATAACTTGCAGCATTTTTCGACACTTTGAAATTTTATATGGACCAACTGTGATCACTTTTTGACATGAACAGCTTGAAAATTAACAGCAAATCAATCAGTTTTGTGTTGAATGCTGTCAGAAAAAAGTGAGAAAATGCTTCATTTTCTGCGATGATGCCGCTCCCAGAAACATTACTCCACTTCCGTAATTAATCTCAATCAAACAAACAGACTTACATTCAACATTAGCATAGGATCAGAGTGGATTAATCTGACCATCCAGAGAAGCAAATTTCTATAACTTGGTCCTTCATCGAGAGGTTTCTCCTTAAATTTGAGGGTGCTGACCTTCTCCTTCAGGGTGAAGCTCTGTAAGGATAGATAAAGCAAGCAGAGATAAGGATCTGACTGTGAATCCAACACAAAAAATCTGACACAAGGATTCAGTCAATTTTTAAGTATTTATCTTGAGAACCACAAAACAATTGCTCAAAATTCAAAAAAGTCAAATTGAAAATTTAAAAAAAGTAAGAAAAGTAAGAAAGCATGAGCAGAAAAGTAAAATATAAAGGGTGAAACAATAAAACTGGAAGATGAAGCTGTGATCTGCTGAAAAAGTGTATGGTGAACACGTGGAAATGATGCCAGTGTTGAACACGTTATGGAAAAGATGCTGAAAAAAAGGGTGGTTCAAGGTTGTCATCCAGATATGTCTCAGAGTGGCATGCAGTTTTTATGATTGATGTTGTGGTTCAAAGATCACCTGGACTCTTATCTCTTCATTCTGCTCCCCAGCAGAATGTAGAGATAAGGCAGAACTTTGACCCTTGCACTCAGTTTACCCAAGTTCCAGGGGGGAGGGGGGAACAAAAAATAATTCCTGCCCTGTTGTTTTTCATTCGTCGAGAGCAAGAATTGATTGCCCATCTCACAATGTTTACGTGTATGAGCAAAGTGACATTGTCAGAAATTGCACCAGTTTACGTTGGTGCAGTGTCGGAAGCATTTTTGTGGCTGCTGCTCGTTGCAATGGCCACAAATAAATAAATAAATCTGATGGAGTGATGATGTTTTTATTTTGCACTTGTAATTTTTTAGAATCAAGGCAAAGCTGGTCATGAAATCCAGAGCTCAACTTTGGAGTTGATAAATGGATTGGTTTCATTGGTTCACCAACCAACAATGTTTGATGTTGCACAGGAAGCTATGGAAGCATTGTTGGTTTTGCATCAGCCGGAGAAGATCGAAATGTGGAATCCGGAAGCACCTATCAACACATTCTGGGATGTCAGGTTAGTTTGATATTTCATTTCATTTGCTTTTGAAGTCGATGTCGACCAAGGAATGAAAGCAAATAGGTACCTTGGCATCTTATTTCAGTCACTGTTTGCTGCTCACCTGCCGAAGGGTGCTGCTGCCCCCAAGTGACAATCCAACTAATAGCCATTCCTTTGCTTCCTTGCAATGATAACTCTAAAATCGTTGAAGAAAAAGGGCCATGGTGGAAATCTTAAAAGAAGACGAAAATATTCAAAAAATAAAAGCGACAAATAATTAGCAAAAATGGCCATTTATGAGTAGTTTTGGTTTCTGATGCTGATCACTTAATTGTACCTCTGCCACAGTGAGAGTGAATGGATAAATAAACAAACTTCAAAAACACAACTGAATGGATTTCATCATCCCCTCACGATGATGGCATCTTCAGCAGGACTGTCATTCTCACTGGGGCAGTCTGAGCAGACGACATCTCTGTGTTGGGCACAACAATTTCCTTGATATCAGTGGTTGAAATTCTGGTGAATTTTCTAAACTGAAGTTTTCTTGGATTATGTGCGAATGGATGGGCGACCTGTGGCATGGGAAATATGCCGCAGGTGGAGGGTGCTTCTTGAGGGTGCTTATGAGAAGGGTGCTTCTTGGAGAAGTTATGCCATATCTGGTTGGGCCAGTGGCCTTTTTGAAGTTGATGCAATTTTCGAGGACACAAAATATCAATGGTCTTTCTTCTGAGCTTGTTGGCAGGTGTGCATTGCTTAGCAATAATCTTGGCATCATTCCAAACATGTGCCAACGAAACCATTAGCGTGCCACTCTGGAACGAACCCAGGATTATTGATACGCGAAGCATCCAAGTCAATAGGCTCAGAAGAGAGACCATGGATACAGTGGCGAATTATCAATGAAGCGCATGAGGAACGTGCCTCAGGGCGCGAGCGCCGGAGGGGCGCGAGCCACCAGGCGTTTTTTTTTTGTTTTTTTAAACGTTTGTATTCTGCCACTATGGGGCTCGTTTTTTTGTGTTGAGTTGATGGATTTTTCCCATGGGGCCTGGTGCCGGGCACCCTCCCACTATGGGGCACATTTAAGTGCGGTCCCGTTTCTTCCATCCAACTGTTTGATTTCATGTTCCACGCACAAACACAACAGACAATTCCCGCTGTCCCAAATTGCCTCCCGATACGCTTTTGCCCCAGCAAAGCGGTTTTCTCCAAATTCGACTTGACAACATTGTTGGTCGAATGGTCGCCTCAATGCCTCGCCCAATTAAATCGGAACTCAGGACAAGCATGACACAAGAACGTGTGACAGCTTTGTCCCTAATTTCAATTGAGAGTGATTTTTTGGAAAAGCTGTGTTTTCAAAAAATTAAGCAGGATTTTTGCAGGTCTAAAATCCAGAAAAATGCCCTTTTGAAAATGTCGTTATAGATCTCATGTATAAAACCATTTCTCGTTTGTCTGGGCTGAATAATCAGAATGACCTTTCCAGAATAATCAGAATTCTTTAATGTTTAACATTATATCACGTATGTGATTTTGATCTTGTGCTTGTTGGAATTTTTTCTAAATTGTGAACATTCACTGTTGAGCACTTGCGCTCTGACCACCAGCGAGGGGCCCACTCGCTGGTTCTCGGCACGTCTGAAACAATTCAACTGTTCAAAAATTGAAAATTTGTGAATTTGAGGACATTCTGAGTGCCATTATCGGGTCTATTATTCAAAAATTTTCTCCCTTCGGGGAGGGGGAGACCCCCTCCCCGAACCCCTCCCCCCGGCTGCTTCGCAGCCGAGCTGCGCCTACGGCGCAGTTTTGTCACTCGGGGCGCAAATCAATCTGTGCCTCAGGGCGCCAAACACCTTAATCCGCCACTGCATGGATATTTTTTTCGTCCCGACTATTATTATCCCCTAGTAAAATGCTGTTTTCGAATGCTTACTGATTGTTTCCCATTTCACTTTTTTCTCTTCTAGTTCGCAAGTATTGTTTTCGATATCACAGAAACTTATTCAGCATCAAATAGTGAACTACACTGACATTTTGAAATGGCTGAAAGAGATTCTGGTCTGTCGTAATGCATTCCTGCTTCGACACAGGGAGTATGCCAACGTTGGTAGCCAACTTGCTATTTGTAGACAAGCTCACATCAAGCTAGAGGTCAGCGTTAGCTATTCGTGTGGTGTTCTCAGGAGTTGTGAAACAATCTAACAACTTCTTGACCTTTTTCATTTGTTAATTGCATTCCTATTGGTGTTGTTTTGCCTCAAAGGACGTAGATATGGTATTGGGCATCGATTTTTGGTCGGATAAGGTTTCTGTCTCAATGATATCCCTTGTTTTTTGCTCACCAATGACCAATGAAAACTAACAGAATGAATAGTTCGATGGATGGAGATGTGCCTTTCTTGCCTCTGTTATTTTGATAGATAATCGATCAAAAATAATGCCACTAACTTGATGGGATCAACAAGTGTTGTAATCGGACAAATCGCCGACATCGTCAGTTAGACTAAACTGAAGTCTGTCTAGCAGACGGCATCTCAGGGGTTGGGTGAGCCAGAAAGGTGTGTGACCCGGCTCACTTTTAGCACTCCAGAACTTGAATATGTTGTGCAAATTCCATTATTTCGACCAGTGCTCCTGTAAGAAGATGGGCCATCAAAGATTCTTCCTGCTGCATGAAGGATTTCTTATTGAAGATTCTATTTTGTCATTTATGAATATGAATTGTTCTTTAAGTGAGAGGGAGGGAGGTGTTTGGCAGTGAGGGGGAGAGAGGGAATGGATGGAAGGAGAGGAAGGAGAGGAAGAGAAGGAGAGAGAGCCCAGGACAGGTTGGGGGACAGTGGGATAGGGCAAGAATAACGGTGTTGTGTGAAGAACCTCGGGGATTGGGGACAGGATGAGAGACAGAAATGAAAATAGGGTAATAGAGATGAACGGAATTGGGGAAAGGAATGGAACAGACAGGGATGGACAAGATGGCTTGCCATTTCTTTTGCCCGAGCTTACAGTAGTTAAGAATTTCAGATTGAAAGTTGTAATCTACTTCTTTTCAGGTGGTGTTCTTTACGTATTTGTGGAGCATCGATATTGATGCTGTGTTGGTGGCAATGTCTTGTTTCCGTCTTCTTTGTGAAGAGGCTGATATCAGATGCAGCGGAGATGATCTTTCTGTTGGCTACCTGCTTCCCAACTACTCCACTTATCTGGAATTGGCTGCTGTATCCACTGAGCTCACAACAGGCATGTTTTCACAAGAATAACAAAAATTATTTGCTCATTCATTTCTTGTTTGAATTTTTTTTCTTTCTTCTGACCTGACTCTGGCAAATGGACCATTCTCTCTACTTCATCACAGTACCTACCTAATCAAATCCTCTTCGGGCTGTGGTGCTGGTGCTGCCAATGTTGATGCTGTGCAGCTTTCAACTTTGAAGTGATAAAAAACAACTTGTTCCCTCAGTTATTGTGTGCAAGGGGGTCTGTGAATCAGTTTAGTGGATGTGTTTTTTCAACGGACTTGGAATGTTTTAATTATTGAGTGAATATGGCAAAAATGCCAGATTTTTCCACTCCAAAATTGGCATCAAATATCCTGTTAGGCTAGCTCAGTATAGCCAAAAACTGGAGAAATAGCCTGCTCTTGGAGCCCTCCCAATTTAAGGGGAAGTTAACCCCTCAAGCCTGGAATTATGAATTATTCTGGTTTTAAAATGGTTTTCCACAATTTTCGGTGACACGGAAAGTCGCTCCTGCCGGAATAAATAATTTTTGCAAGGATTTTCCAATAAATTGAAGAAGAAAAAAAAAAAACAGAAATACATGCATTTCCCATCCAATTTAGTCAGATTTCTGATTTAATCTCGCTAAAAATCACCGATATTTTAATGCTTTCAACCAATAAAAACACTTTCGCACAAAAAACTAGCCAAAATAATCTCATTAAAAACAACATTTACCATTTCTGGTGAGATGAGTGAGCCTTATCCATTCGTAGATGAAACAGACACACGACCGGTTTCGCCTTCACTCGGAGGGCTTCTTCAGGTGCAGATAAAAACAACAGCGATGAAAGACGATCACATGATGAAGATGAAACAAGCTAAAATGGGTGCTGGAGAAGAAGGCACCATTGGCAGGTGGAAGCCAACTGAGGCTGTGAAGGCGAAACCGGTCGTGTGTCTGTTTCATCTACGAATGGATAAGGCTCACTCATCTCATCAGAAATGGTAATTGTTGAAACCCATTCGTGGTGCACATGCTTCAATTGTTCAATTCTCATTAAAAATCACCGATATTTTGATGCTTTCAACCAATAAAAACACTTTCGCGCAAAAAACTAGCCAAAATGCTCCAAATCGCATCACAATCAAGCAAAAACGGGAGAAAAAAAACAAAACAGGAAATGTCAATGCGATGCCATTTCTAAACCACTGCACCAAATCTCGTGAAACAAGCTCCAGACAGATCGTGCTGCGGTCTGCGTCCCGAAAATGCGAATTTCGGCGGATGACAGATGTTGTGTCAGCGTGAAAAAGTGCGCCTTCAACAGGAACAAAAGAGAAAAAACCGGGAAATTTGAAAATGCGCCAATTTAAAACGGGTTGGCGGAACAAACGTCAACTAGACAGCTGTTTATTCTTCTTTCCGACCATGAAAATTTCAGTCGAAGCGATTCTCCCCATTTGCGGCAGAAAACCCATCTAATTACATGGAGATTTGCACGTGTATGGCGTATTGACTTCGGCGGATCGTGCAGTTTTACATTTGCGTACGGTGTACGTCAATCAGCATTTCAATTGCGTTTTAGTGTATGACTTTTTGCAGACGAGAGGTGTGGCACAGAGCCAGTGCCATGTTTTTAATTATTTGAATGCACTAAGCCATTAGTTTAATGATGAGGTGTCCAGATGCATTTATCCACCTTTTGCCAAATGATGCTGACTTCCAGAAGTCTTTTTGGATTTTTTTTTTTTGAAGTGAAATGTTTTCATGACTTGGCTGGGTTCCAGAACTTACACTCTGTCACTCAGTGAAGACTGAAGGCAAACTTCGCAAGACTTGCCAACATTTTCAGGAACCCTGATTTGCTGAAGCTTGTCCATCAATCCACAGAATCACACCTTCCATTCTCCAAAGAGATCTTCACAAATATATAAATTAAGATAGGGGATGCAATGGGATGAGTGCCGAGTTGCTCATCAACTGGATCAATCGCATCAATTTCAAATTAAATGTGTCATTATTTTAATTTACATTTGCTTTGTTTCAGGTCGTGCAGCTTTGCAGAAGAAAATCATGGCTTTGATGAGGAAGATTGAACACTGTACCAATGGGGTGTATTTGGTAAGTCTGTTTCTGTTCAGTTCATGTGAAAAAAAGTGGCTGAGAGGGAAAATTGATGGAGAAGCTTTTGGGTGTCTCGAATAAGAAAAAATTCTCATGAGACCAATCCTACCAATTCGTGATGTGTGTGCGCTTCAATACAACACAGAGCTCCATCTGCCAAACGAACCACCATTCAATTCAAATAGTAAATAGTAAATTGGATTTTGACGTTTGGAGGTGGGTGCTGTCTGTTACTCCAGATACCGGCAATGTATTTTCAAAACATGCAACGATTGGAGTTGAACAACGGTTGCTTGAATATCGTAATCCTGCAAAGAATACTGTCATATGAGAGAGTTGATGAATCAATTTTAAAGTCTGTCAAAGAATCGATTAAGCCAATGTGGTGTTTTTTTTTTGTTTTTGCTTTTTAATTGTTTTTTTTTCATACCGAAATTAGGTTTGGGAAGATTCGTTTTTGAACTGGGAAGCCAGTACCAGGTTCCTGGTGTCTCCTCCTAAAACAAAGCTGGATGATAGTCAGTTGGAATTATTTCATCGTGGAATTGCTAAGAGGAGAACATCCTCTCATCAGACAATCGGTGGAAGCAGCACCAACTCTGAACATGAACTGGAAGTTAGTATTCTAGCCTACCTAGTTAAATGACTGCAATTCTGACCATTTATTTTGTTTTTTTTTTTAAGATTTTCTTCCGGGATATTTGTGATGGAAGTGTTATTTTGTTTTGAGACATTTATGAAATGAGCTGATGTTTGCCCATCAGAGAAAATTTTGGCTTTCAAGAGAAAAGCGGTGCACTAGCCCTTTTGTTTTTCAAGATTGTTTCTTGATTCATGTCTGCTTTATTCACACTTCCTACTTATGGCAGTCATGATACTGTGTGAAGTCATTTTTCCACCGTATCAAAGAGGTTGATTTTTTTTATTTGTGGACTTTGTGGTACCAGTTGATTTACCAGAAGTTTGCCTCCAAAAAGCCAGTGGAAATTCAGATCATCAGAATTGAAATAATTAAATCATCACAAATCTCTCTTTCAAATCCTGTTTGATTTGAGTCCGAATTTCCCAGGGACGAATAAGCATTGTATGGTTTACAGTATTGTAGCGGCGGAATTAATGTACTCATGTGTTTTGTAGATGTACAATTAATGTGTTTTCCCCATTAGCACCAGATTTCGACAGAGCTTTCTGGAGCTGTCAGATTTTGACCTCAATTGTAAAAATGGGATCTTTAATTTCTACAGCATGGAGTTTTTGCTGAAATCTGGACACAACCTTGGATTTTCGTATGATAGGGTTGTTTTTGTTATGCAATCTTTCGAAAGAGGTTTAACTGATTTTCAAAGAACCTTCCTCTACAAAAAATATTGTCTGTTTTATTTTCATTCAACATCCAGGACTCGGTATCAGAGTGGACAAATCTGACTGGTTTTCTCTGTTCGTTGGGTGGTGTTTGCCTTCAGAAGAAATCACTCCCACCCTCTTCAACTGGATCTAGTCATTCCAGTGTAAACAGCTTTGGTAGTTCAGTATCTGGTTCATATCCTTTCATGCTTGCTGCATTGCATGATCTAAGAAAACCATCTGTGATATCTGGTTCCTCCTCAGACGTTCAGTATTGCCCAGTCACTCAGTAAGTTTGAATTGAATGGGGTTTGAATTTTGGATAGGACATTTGGCCTCTCCCCAGCATGTCCGTTTGTATGACCCTCCTCACTTATCATTGTTTGTTGTTTTGAATTTCAAAGTTGGCCCTCGATATTGAAAACAATAAGCATGCATTTACCAAATCAAGAAAAACGAATTTCTTTCATGAATTGTCAGGCGGAATGCTAGAGGTGTGGGCGACCCGTGTGGTGATTGTTTAGTTGTTTGGTGCTCCCTCTGGACTTGTAGCATTCCGCTTTGCATCATGCATGACATTCACAAACCACCCGCCAAAAGTCTCGTCAAAGTTGCATTTGGCCAAATGTCTGAAATTAAGGTCCAGCGTAACACATCCTGGATGTAATAAAGTCCATTCCAGAGCGTGAAGTGAAGCAGTTTTTGTATCGACATGCCAAAAAGTTACCTGACCGCAACAATCGGAACAACAATTTCCTTAATGCAAAATTCCGTGGTTAGGAAAAGGTTAAAGTATGAATTACGTATATTAGGAAGTGGGTTGTAAATATTAGCACATAAATATTAGCAAATATAGTTGTAAATATTAGCAAGTAAATATTATCAATAATTTGTGCCTCAAATGTGACTTGTGTTACTTTAGCTGAAATAGAAAGAACATTCAAATCAAATCAAATAACTTAATTTGCAAGGACCATTACACCAGCTTCGTCATGAAATAATCAATACGAGTGTCAATTATTATCAGATCATTCTGTTTCTGTAAAAAATTGTTACACAACACTTTATTTAGCAGGAAAACACAACACTTTATTTAGCAGGAAAACACTTCCGCAAGGAAAGTTAATTTTGAGATATTGAAGTTTTAAGAGTTCAAAAAGTTTTCTTCATGAAATGTGAATTACGTACAGACAGATAACCAATTGATAAGTTTAGCGTCATAAATGTTCATGTTGTAAACATCATCAAGAATTTCAGAAATAATGCAGAAATAACACAAAAATTGTTGAGCAGGTTTTGTTCTGTTAAGGTGTGTGAAAAGAGCAAAGCTGCCAAAAATGCTATTTTTCTCATTTTAAAGTGTCACATCCCCTGAAAATAGTGGTGGGATATTCCTTGCAACTTGGATGGAAGCAAACATTCCTTCTAACTACATGGAACTCACTGCTGTTAGCAGGTAGACATGCCGTTTGCTTCATCATGGACGGCAATATCGATATGGAACCCCTTATTTTCTTGTTTTTTTTTATCTCGTCACTCATTATTATTCTAATTTCTTATTTCAGGTTTGTAGGTCACATCCTGAGGTTACTGGTTTGTAATAATGAGAAGTTTGGAGCACAAATTCAGAAATGTGTCAAAGAACTACTTGGACAAGAAATGTCTCCTGCTCTCTATCCAATTCTCTTTGACCAAATCAAGGCAATTGTTGACAAATTTTTTGAATCACAAGGACAGGCAAGTTCTCTATTTGGTACCTAATTCATTAGCATTTTTGAAGCCCAAAACACCATTATTGGCAATGCTGGGAGTGAATCCTGCTTAGCGGTTGGCTTTGATCAATGCCACATATTTTATTGAAGCCATATTTCACAAAAATGTGATGTTTTGTTTTCTGGGTTTTCTCTCCTAAACAATTTCTGACTGTTAAACTCTCTCCTAGAGGCATGTGAAGAAATAAATTCCAATTTAAATTGGAAGTCCAAGATTGAGGAAATTTTGCAAACAGCAATTGTGAAAATCTGCCCTCATTTTTGTACCTGAAATTCAAGCCTCTGTCAGATTTTACTGAGTCTTCCTCATTGCATTTCAAAGACTCGTTGCAATCACTGCATTTTGCCAGTTTATTATTTACACTGTCCTGCAAGGGCCCGACGCCATATGGGATGCAATACTTCTCCATGCCAGTGTCAGGTGTTACGGGAAGACACGATTAAAGCATAGACTTCAAATTTTTTTCATTCTTTTTATGAAATGCTTCAGTGTTTCCCAAATTTTTTCATTCTTTTTATGAAATGCTTCAGTGTTTCCCCATTTGACATTGAGTTTGCCCAGTGGGCAACTTCTGGGTTCATTTTTGGAATTGAGTTTATGTGCATACATTTACTGATAAACAGATTATTCTGTGTTGATGGTACTCTCAATTCAATTTCCCACCAGTTCTGTTCAATTTTCTTGGAATTCTCTTAACCCCTTCAACTCCATGACGCCAATAGTGGCGTTTTCTCACTTTGTGTCCAAAGAGACAGCACGAGAAAAGATTTAAGTGCCCAAAGCGCCATGACGCCAATAGTGGTGTGATCTTCTCGTGTGTCCAAAACGTCACAACAGAAGAATGAAAAGGAACCAAAATGCCAGATTTTTAAAGTGTCTAAACCACCATGACGCCAATATTGGTGTTTTCCAAAATAGTACCGGGTGTCGAGCATTTGTCAAAGAAAAACAGTCTTGCAATTTTGGCAGACTTCATTTTTCTGCACACATGAAATTGTAATAACTAACACCCTTTTGGAGCTTTTAACTAATTGCCCAATTTTTAAACGAAGCCCATCATTTTAGGCTGTGAATTTTTTTATATTGTTTGCAAAATTGCATGAAAATAAAAAACTCTGCAGCCTAAAGAGATGGAATTGGTTTAAAAAATTGGCAAAATGTATTCCAGGAACCTACGCCTCGGAATATTAATCGGATTTGAGAAAAGAGAAAATTCAGTGACAAAAATGTGAACAATGCTAACCAAAATCTGAAGAAAAATCAGTTCCTTAGTTGTTGTCGGCGTGATAGGAATCAAAATGTTGACGGGAATGCAGTCCTGGCCTTGTGGGGCAGCCGCTACAAGTGTACTTCGCCATCACACGCCTTTTATCAGTTCTCAGGCATTCAACGCAATGCTTCCTTGGACGTCGGGCAGCACCAACAGCTCTTTCGAACTCCACAAAATTGTGCGCACTGGTTTGGAGTTTGAACTTCATATCTCTGATATCCTTGTACTTGGGTGCATGCTCCATCAGACAACCGTCACATGCATCCAGGATGAAGTTCAGGAAAGGGGTCTTCTTGTTCTGAGCAGCTTGGTTCAGAACATGTGCGTTCATAAACAACTGGGATATCATGTGCAGTCCCACTTTTACAAACCATGTGTACTTTTTCCGCAGTGGGTTGTATGGCGCAATGTTTTGATCTGTTGCATCAACTGATCCCATGAACTGATTGTAATGCTCCACAACTGACGGTTTTTTCACAATAACTTTTGTTAGCAGTCTGCGGCTCTGGACAGGGTTGCTTGCTGCCTGGGGATTGGGAGATTGGCTGCTTGCTGCCTGGGGATTGGGAGGTTGGCTGCTTGCTGCCTGGGGATTGGGAGGTTGGCTGCTCGCTGCCTGGGAGGGATTAGCAGCATCAGTTTGCATATCCAGTTGTTTTGCAGGATCACTTGTCACTTGTGTCTTCCTTTTTTTGCCTTTTTCTATGCGTTCCTTCTCAACGTAGCCGGCGGTGTGTTTAGAAGTGAGTAGGTAAATGTCCTTCTTGTCGAAGAATCTCACTGCCAAGTGGTTGCCCATCCTGATAAATGCTGATTCCCCTTTGGAGAACTTTAACTTTGAAAACTGCTTCGGGACTCCACGGTTAGGTCTCAAAGTTCCGGTCAGATATGTCTTATGTTGTTCCAGAAACGCTGCAAGGCGCAGGGAGGTGTACCAATTGTCTGTTATTATCTCCCTGCCTTGGCCAAGGACATCTTTTGCTAGGAAGACGACAATGCGTTCGGACATGGAGAGGGTTTCAGAGCCAGGGATTTCTGGGATTTGGAAATTATCTTTACCAGTGTAGATGGAGATGGACCACGTGTACCCTCGCAAATCTGCATCACTTGGACACATGGCAAATAGCTTTATCCCGAAGCGCTTTCGTTTTGTTCGGATGAATTGCTTGAAATGGAGCCTTCCTTTGAAGCCAAGCAAAATCTCATCAATTGCAAATATGGGTCCAACATCTACGGCCTTTTTGTTCGTAGCTTCAAAAATGGCAAGGAATTGGTCAAGACGGGTCAGGGGATTGGCACCGTCATGGTGTTGAGGGCTAGAGAAACGAAGAAACTTCATGATGGAGCAAAATCTGTTCCTGCTCATTATGCATGAGTCGTAGACAGCCGGCCCATTCAAAAGGACGTTTTTTGACCAGTAGTGTTCAATTTTGGCGCACTTTGTCAGTCCCATAAGCTGATGTAAGCAAATAAAGATGAGCATCTCATCTCCGGCAACGTCTTTCCACTTGGTGCCAAACACCACGTTTTTTGCATCCGGGTTGGCTTGGAAAAAAAGTGATGCACGTTCATTTGTACACTGGCACAGATGGGTGAGAATGTCATTGTTGACAAAATATTTCAGTGCTGTAGCCGGGTCCTTGACTTGATCTTGGTCGATGTCAACATCGAACAAAGTGATGTTCGGCGGTCTAAATATTTCAACTGCAGATCTGCGAACATCAGTTTTCACATCGGTCACTTTGGTCCAATCGCCAAACTTCACTGTTCTAAAGGTTGCCAATGGCAGCGAATCATCACCGGATGATAAATCACCAGTTTCTTCATCACTGTCACTTGAATCGGTTCTTTCACTGTTCGTTTCACTGTCTGTTTCGTCGGCTTCAAAATCAGACTCATCATCCATTTTGCACTTCAATGCGAAAGCGAAGCAAACTGATGTCAAAAACAATGTGCCAGGAACAGCATTCCAACAACAAATCAACCAGAAGTTGGAATGAAAATGAAAAGATTTCTGGGAACCACACACAAATATTCAATCAAGAGAGACCAGATTTTCGAATCACCTTGTCTCAATTTCTGCTCTCTTTCTCTCTCTCACTCTCTCCAGAGAGGAAAAAAGCGTGTCCAAAACGCCAGATTTGAAATCCCATGCTTATTTCCCATTTAACAACGCCAATATTGGCGTCATTCTCTCAACTGCGTGTAGCATGAGAACGGGTGGGGCTAGGAGAAAACCGAAAAGAGTGTCAGAATCGCCAGGTCGAGCCCGATCTAAAGAGGTGAAAACGCCAGATCTGGGACTTACCATTGAAATTATATGGAGGTTGATCCACTATTGGCGTCATGGCGCTTTGGCCTTTTTTTCAGTATCGCCATATGTGGTGTCATGGCGATTTGGACATTTCTGCTCAGACTGCTCCTGGCAGTTTCAGCCCATCTCTCCAAATCACCAATAGTGGCGTTATGGCGTTTTGGACAGCAAAAATATTTTCATGTCTGGAGTTGAAGGGGTTAAAACTTCGCAACACCTTTCCATCGTATTTTGCATTAATTCATTTCACAGTATGGTGAGTTGCCAGGCGCAGACAACATCCGATGGCCAGATTTCATACTTTTTTAAGAGGATTTCCCAATAATTTCAGTAATTTTCAGTCTTTCTTTCTGGTTATTGTTCTGCTGAGATGTCAAGTGATTCCTTTAGATTTTGTTGCTTTTGGTTTATTCGGGGTCCAGAAATGATCTAAAGATCTGGAAGGACCTCCCCTTCCCACCATTGGCGCAGATCCTGGGGGGGACGGGGGGGACACGTCCCCCCCAATATTTTAAAAGTCATAAATTGTCCCACCCAATATTTCAGTAATGAATTTTCTCCGCGAAAGATGGAAATTTGACTCGGTTGATATCCTGCCGCAGAAATGCTCCAAAATCAGTTTCTGATTCACTGAAAATTTAGTAAAAAGTTCATAATGTTTACCAAAATGTCATGTATGGTCCACAATTACAAGCTATCACTGTCATGCCAATGCGCAATTGCCTCAACCACACTTTATTTGTGGCCAGCCAAGGTGCTTTGGAGGAGCCCAGTTGCATCAGCAGTTGGTTTTTCTTGGTGAAGGCAGGATTTGCGCCTAGATCGAGGAGACCGAGATCATTCAAGTTTGCATTACTGCGATGGCATCTGCGTCACTCCTCCATTTTTACGATCAAGTACCCAAGCCTTGTGTTTTTTTTTTTTTTTTTTTTTTTTTTTAATATATGCAAAAGCATACCAATCAGGTACCATAACATGATCACATGCAAGCAATGGTCCCACAATGATTGAAGTAATGAAAAGTTTAAAAGACCGTGATGCAAAGGATACAACAAACCATTTTCAGCGGCAACAGCAGAATGAGAATATGGGTACCAAGCATCAGCAGCAGAACCGAAGATGTTGATGGATGACGAACCAAATGATCATTTGAGTGACACAAGAGCCGAAGAATGGCAAATAATAGAGCACAAAATTGAAGCACCAGGGCATTTAATGTAGCCCTCAATTCAAGCAATAAGGCCAATCAAAACCTCAGTCAGTTGCCAGAACCATTGAATGCAATGCAATAAACAAAAGAAAAGAACATAAAATAGAAAACTGCCAAATCAATACGACCTACCAACTTACAGTGGACCTACCTACTTACAGTGCATCATGGTTGGACTTGGAGAATAATTGTTCCAAGAAGGGCTTTATGGTGGAACTAAATTTTTTTCCTGACTGATTCTGACTGAAATTTTTTTTCTGATTTTTTTTCTTGTGTTGATGTGAGAGCCAGTCCGTGAACGGAATTTTTCATTCTGTCAACTACGTGATACAGAGCCATTCTGAATAACCGGGCCATAGGAGATTTTTTTCAGACTCTTAAAGCAAGGGGCAATGTTATTCCCCATCTCGCATGCACCGCAAAACACATTCCACGAAGGAGTGCATTTATTGGCGCTTGCGAGATGGGGAATTGCATTGCCCCGTGCTTCAAAAGTCTAAAAACAATCTCCTATGGCCCGCGTATTTAGAATGGCTCCGTATACCCATAGCGTACCAGCCTGATACGTAATCCTTCCACTGTCAACCTTGTTCGTTGTCTAGACAGTGGCTGTTTTGACAGTGGAAAGGCATGGAAAATCACACCCTCACAAAATGCTTTTTCGGCGGAGAGATCAATGCAGGGTTAACTTAACCCTGCATTGATCTCTCCGCCGAAGTTAACGCTAACTCCGACTTGCGAGGCAAATTTTCGCCATTTACTTCAATGCTAAAAATTTACCTCGCAACTCTGAGTTAGCGTTAACCCCGCATTGATCTCTCCGCCGTTTGTGCCTGTAGAATTTCTCAAACTTTCGGCTCAAACTAAAAATAAGGCCTATTATTTTTATGTCCTTCCCCTAACGTGCAAGTGGGATGTGCGTCGTTATGAGATATACCTTCAACCAACAGAATGTACATTTATTTGTCAATATTTTTATTTCATTCGGCTGGCCGCAGTTTCCGCGTTTTGAATTGGTCGTATTTTTGTTTGTGGACTTTTGTCGCCATCGCCAAACGCGCACTTGTATGCGGACACAATGATTTGTGAATTCGTGGACGCATGCACTCACAGGGTGGTGAAACTCCTGATTCGCACACGAATAAGATTTTTTTTTGCTTAGTCAAGGACAGGAACTGAGGAGGATTTTCCCTTCCAGACAAATGTCCTTTTTGACAAGATTTTTTCAGAAAATCCACAATTTTTCATCAAAATGGACCTGAAATTTCAAAATTTCTTTAACTTCTGGGGGACTCAGTCCCCCAGACCCCCTGCCAGGGGCTCTGCCCCTTGGAACCCCGCTGGGGCGCTGCCCCAGACCCCGGACACTGCTGGGGGGCTTCGCCCCCCAGACCCCCTTCCTAAATGTATTCCCACACCGTCCCCCCCAATGTTCAACCCAGATCTGCGCCCTTGCTTCCCACAATCAGGAATGGTTGTGGTCAGCAGATACGGCAAGCAAAAAAGGCCAGCAACAGTCATCTGCGGGACCTTGAATCAGTTAGACAAATTTTCATCCGTAAACTCGCAAAAGGTAGCGGAAGGCAGAGAGGTGGCTCGTCGTTATGCCACCTTGAATGGTACTTGTTTGAAAATTCCATCACATGTTCGTTTTTGGACCCTGGCATTTGTGTATAAGAAACTAAGACATGTGTATTTCCTCTCCCGTTTGTCACGTTCGTCACGTTCATCATAGTTGTCTTTAGCGTTGTTTTGGTTGCAAGAAAATTCAGTAAACTAAAAATATTTATATTGAACCTATGCTAATCCTTGTTGCCGCAAGCAACAAATTGTGCCAAAGGAACTCGGATCGCAGGACGATACCCCCAAGAGTGCTTCACCATCATCGTTTGCCCCAAAACCACTCAAATCTCACTCTGCGACTCAATCTGTGATGTGCTGGGAAATGTGTAAACTGCTGCAGAAAGTGTGTGAACTTGAAGGAAGTCTTGGATAGGAAATGTATCTCCATTAGTGGCATCCTGCTGATGTATTGCATTGTTCTATCTGTGCATCCAACAATCACATTGCCTGCTGCTCATCTAGCCTAACCCTGTGAACTTTGTTTATTTTTAGGTGTTACTGACAGAAGTGAACACACAGTTTATTGAGCACATTATATTTGTCATGAAAAATGTGTTTGAACCGAAGCATGAGCAACAACATTCTGAATATCTTGCTGGAACAAGTGTTGAAGGAATGATGCTGTCAATTGTCCGGTTAGTTTTACGTTGTGTAATTTTTACTGGCGCGTTTCCCTTGTTTACACTTGCAGTGCATCCATTACGCGGACCCCGCCACCCTCGTTCACTCTGTTCAAACAAAACGCTTTAACACAGACATGCACAATTTTCCTGCAGTAAGCCTTTGTAGAAGTTTGTTTTCCAGAGTTTGAAGGGATTTAAATATCCAAGTTGAAGAATGAGTAAATGCCAAATGAAACTTGGTTGCGATCTTAATTTATGTATTTTTGACTGGATTTTCCAAGACTCGTCTGACTGTTGTTAGCCTTTTTTTGCTTGACAATCGCCTGGCCTTGTTGCTCTTCAGTCTGTGATTGATGACTTATATGACTAGTTAAAACTGTCGAATAGAGATTTTTGGGAGAAACATGAAGATGTTGAAATAGTTGCATCAAACGATGATGGCAGATGCTTTTCAAATTGTTTAGCTCAGCACATAGTCCCAGAACCCAGATGATGGATGTTGTTTATGCCTGTAAGCTAAAACCGACAAATCAAAATTAATTAGCTCTGATCACAAGTTTGGAATCATGTTTTCCACAAGAAATTGCACTTGACTTGAGCGGAACTTGACCATAAACAGGATTTAAATGAATATTTAAAGGCACTGCATCCATGAGGAGAGACGAATGCAAGGAAAGGCTTAATTCGATATTCGAACAGTTGTCATTCTTTGAGAAGGACCAAAATTGACTCAAAACCTTTCTTTTTTTCACTTCTTTTTTTCAGATTTGTAGTTGGTGGTTCTGATAATTTTAATAAGCAGGATAAGCAAGCAGATTTCCATGCCAAAGTTGATAGGAACAAGCATTTTTCAATGCAAATTTGGTGTCATTAAGCGATGGCCTTTGTAGAGCAGAGATAGAGAGAGGGGGGGATAGAGTTGGTAATCCCAACTCCAGAGCATCAACCAGGTGCCTACCTGTTCCAGAAATATCCAACTAAAGCAAAAATACAGTTGATCTCACTTTCAAATGATTTGAATGATCAAGTTGCAAGTCATGATATAACTTCTGTCATTTTGTACGTGCATATGAGTACCGTGTTCGAGGAATGTTATTGAGCAGCAGAATGGCCCAACACCCGGATTGAGGCAACGTTTTTAAAAGTGAAGGAACTCTTTCAAAAATCAATATTTTCAGTTTGGTTTGTATTAATTATGGAACCAGCAACAAAGTAGCTCTTTCTCACATAACACAAAATTGAAACCTGTACAATGTACCTGTCAATACTCATACTCGTACCGCAGGTACCGGTGCTCGAAGGAATGGGTGCTTCGTCCAGTTACACGTTCATTTATTAGCATTTGGCATTCTGTCATTGAATTTGACGATTTTTTTTTCCAGTTACGTCCGTCACTTGGATATGACAGTTCACACGTTGCACATGAAGACAAAACTATGTCAGCTTATTGATCTGATAATGCTTAGGAGGGATGATCTATCGTTTAGACAGGAGATGAAATTTCGCAACAAAATTGTTGAATACCTTACGGATTGGGTGATGGGAACATCTCACCAGATTGCTCCACCTGGATCGGGAGACATCACCAGCATAACAAGGTCAGCCAAGCCTTGACTGAAGTGATGACTGATGACTGACAAGAGACACATGCATGGAACTCTTTTTATTTATTGTTCCCAGATCATTGGAATGCGACTTCTCCCTTACCGAGAATGATGGCCTGTTCCCTCCATTGTATCTTGCCTGTCATATTGAATTTGTCGGTTAAAAATCTAAAGAATTAATCAACCCAAAAATCACTGGCTTTGGCCGTCGAGTGAATGAGATGCTGAAAATATAAAAAAAAATTAAAAAAAAAAACTTATTTGGCTCTCTTTGGACCATCATTTGCTTTCTATCAATTTTCACTTGTTTTTCTTCAATGATTCAATCGGCTGTGAATGCTACAAATCGATGGCAGATGTGATTCCATCCTTATTCCCTGGCCATCCAGATTGTGAAAAAAATCAACCGAGTGCTTCGTGAGTTGTAATACATGGTTAGATGTTATGCAACTTTGACACGCAGATAGGTATTGTTTTTGTGCAATTGGTGTGAGTGGGGTGAGGGTTGAACCAGTTGAAGTTCTAAGAAAGGAAGACAAAATGCACCTGCATTGTCTTGAAATGTTGCTTTTTTGGTCCTCTGAGGAGGCTGGCCCTCTGATGTTGGAAAGAAGTCTTGCTTTGAGAATGGACATACATCACTTGGAAGATGGAAGTGACTATCCCACTGCAATTATTGTTGTTAACATTGTAAAAAGCCACAGCAACATGTTTTTTAATTTATGTTCGTAGATTCTGTTATTCGTGCTTGAACTTTCGAGAATAATGTTCCGTCCAGTGAATTATCAGATTAATTTTTTTGTCTTTTCTCTTCTCTCAGGGATTTGGACCAGGCTTGTATGGAGGCTGTTGCAGCATTACTACGTGGTTTGCCATTGCAGCCGGAAGAATCGGATCGTGGAGATTTGATGGAAGCTAAAAGCCAACTCTTTTTGAAGTATGTGAAAGTTGGGTGTGCATTCATTCTTCCAGTGCCAAAATGAAATCAGTGGAAGACATGTCAAAAGCCTCAGAAGAGTGGTGGAAAAATGAGATGGAACCTCATAGAGTCCAGACCCATCTCACCAGCTGCCATAACTCAACTCAATGTTGCATTTTATTTCTGAAAAAAAGTTTGACTTTGAGCATCCTTTTTTTATATTTTTCGTTCGTTGCTAGAGCATTTAATGAAGAGTGTAAAAGTTGTTTTGTCCCCAATGAATAAGTCTGCTAATTTTTCTTGCCTTCAGCTGTTTCCAGAACAGAACAGAAATATAAAAAACTTAACCTCAAAACTGTTCCGGATGATAACTTTACTCTTGAAGGCCTTTGTTTGAAGAAAAAATGTTTCAAATGCCAATAAGAAGAACCACTTAGGAGTTTCTGCATTTTTTCATCTGTCAAGTTTGATCGTCATTCCAAATTCTACCTCGACCCTAAATTTTGGAATTTTTTCTGTCTTGTTATTTTTTGTTTCTAAACACAAAAGCGAAAGATTTGTACTGCCATGACATAACACTCTCCTCCCACCAATAGTGGCAGTTCATCACATAGCAGAGGAAGATAAAAAAACAACATTACGTCATTTTATGCAAAAAGGAAGAATAGAAAAAAGGGAAAGGCAAAACCTTCCGAACTTGCAAGTGTTGATGGGAGAGAGGGAGTTGCATCAGGCTAGAAAGAAGACAAAAAAAATAGAATTATCAAATTAAATTTGACGAAAGATCCACATCCAAAATTGAAATTGAAATAGATTGAAAAAGATACACTTCCAAGATTGAAATTTGTGAGATGTGGGAAAGAAACGTGATGCTTGGTTGGGAGTCATTGCCTGATTGATTACCTGCTCTGTGGGAAATCAGATCATTTCTGGAATAGGTCTGAAATTATTCAGAACAAAATCATTAGCAAGGCCATGGGCAATAAATCGGTGATAAAGCACCGAAAAAGCCAAAAAGATGCCTAGTTCGGAAACTGTCGATTGTTAGTCAGCTAGGAAGGTTGAAACTGTGAAATTACAATTTTGTGACAACAGGGGATGAGTCGGTGTAGCAAAATAAAAAAAAACATTTTTTCGAAATATGCAAGGTAAATTCATTAGAAAACTGCTAAAATGCAGACAACCTGCCTCTCTGCTTATTTACGTCTTTATTAATTCCTGTATTACATTACATTGTGTATTACATTTTTTTATTTATTACACCACTCCACGATTGACTGACTACGCAGCAAAATGCCTCATTTCTTTTTCTTCTGATCATTCCAAGCTTCTGGAGAGGCTGCTTCTCAGATTTACTGAACAATCAATTTCTTTTCTTCTTTTTATTTCAGGTATTTCTCTCTTTTCATGAACTTGCTGAATGATTGCAGTGAGGCTGAGGTGGACAAGGACTCATCCTCTGTTAGACAGCGTAATGAAGCCAAAATAACAGCACTTCGCACTGCAACCATTCAGGCCATGTCCAATTTGCTCAGTGCCAACATTGACAGTGGACTTATGCACTCCATTGGTTTGTAATAAATAATTTTTCACAAAAGTTATTGCTCTGCATGCCTTGGAAGGAATACGAAGAAAATGAGATTATTTTCTTTCTTTTCTTTGCTAAATCGATAATTAACAAACTGTAAACAGTGGGTTGGAAACTTGGAGATTTTTCTGACACTGAAATATAACCCTTTCCTGGAATTTCGACGATTTCATCTCCATGGTGTGAGTTGAGTCGACGTTTCTTCTTGATAACGGATGCGTGTTGCGCCTGAAACGTCGACTCAACTCACACCATGGAGATAAAATTGTCGAACCTCCCGGTAAGGGTGATAAATTGATGATTTGCTAAAAATAAATTGAAGAAAACTTAGCCTGACAAAAAAAATCGTTCAAAGTCAAATTGAAACGTCTCCCTCCTGCAGATGTTTCGAAATGTCTCCAGCAGACGATTTGTCTGTTTGACACGCAGTACCTTTTTCCTCTCCCTCCCTTCCTCCCCTCTCTCTATTCTCTCTCTCTTCCCCCGTCCCTCCCTCCCTTTGTCTCCCCCTCTCCCCCTCTAGAGTTTATTTGGCTCTTTTTGTCTCTTTTTTCAGGTTTGGGATATCATCGTGATCTTCAAACCAGAGCAGCCTTCATTGAAGTCCTTACAAAAATCCTCCAACAGGGAACTGAGTTTGATACATTGGCTGAGACGGTGTTAGCCGATAGATTTGAACAGCTTGTTCAGTTAGTGACAATGATCGGTGATAAAGGAGAATTGCCGATTGCAATGGCACTGGCAAATGTGGTCACCACCAATCAAATGGTTAGTAGAAGCGGCATTCCTTTTTTGGAAATGTTGGTTGCTGGGGACCATTGCTGGCCCTGTGATCAGAATCGGTCTGTTTTGAGGAATAATGGGACCTTGATTCTTGATGGTCCCCCAGTTAAGTGTGAAGTGGATTCAAATGCTCTGTGAAGAGGAAAACGTCAATGTTGCTGCTCGCTCACTCAGGCTGTCCTGTAGGTTTCTCTATTTATTCTTATTCTGCGTGATTGGAATAAGGAAATGACAATATTTTGGCAATTTGGACACGACATTCTCATTGTCTTATTGCTTTATATTCTCGTGCAAACACTCTGAAGGCTTGAGACAGGGAATTCATCCATCCATGTTATTGGCTGTTCAGCGCACAGCTTGTGGTTTCTCTCTCATTGTAATCTGCCAGGCTTCTGCTGGGTCTGGAGCTGGGTGTCCTTTAACCAACATGCACGACGGACAGCTGATCAAAACCTGTTCAGAATGGAACACAGCCAGTGTGGAGCCACGCTGACACGTCCTGGAAAAAAAGACATGATCGTGAAAAGACACCTAAAAGACAGGACATCCCATTTGCGTGCTCCCGTTTGTTTCTGCATTCAAATTGCAAAATGATAATTTTTAAATTAAATTAAATTAATTAATTTTCAAATTAAATTGTCACTAACTCTTTTGTGTACAGGAGGGCCTAGATTGAGCTGTGATGCCTTCGAAAGACCTTTTCTCTGAAACGACCAGCAGTTTCTGCTGCTTTGAACAATAGAACTCAATCATATTTTTATTTGTCCTCTGTCATACCCATTGGAGCAGCCTGGGTTCTTGTTCAGAGGAGGATAACCAAAGTTGAGACATTTATGTGCAGGGAGAATTGCACCGCAGGTGCGATCCATGATTCTAAGGGGTATGGCCCCCTGGCAAGGGGCCTGCAGAAGTTGAAGAAATTTTGCATTTGGTGCAAAATTTTGCATTTGGTGCAAAATTGGATTTCCACACAAAGAAAATAATGATTAAGTCTAACTACGGGAATGGATTTTCTTATTTTTTTACTAGACTGACTTTTTTGATTTGTTTTTTTTTTTCTTTACAGAATAAATTTTGGGAGGGTCACGTCAACCCTTGTCGTCCACTCCCCTTCCATCCCCTGGCTGAGCCACTTGTCATACCGCCCGGTTGTTACCTTTTTTTATCCATTATTGTTTACTTATTGCAGGATGAATTGGCAAGGGTATTTGTGACTTTATTTGAAACGAAACATCTCTTGTCTCCTCTTCTGTGGAATATGTTTTACAAGGAAGTTGAAGTATCAGATTGTTTGCAGACGCTTTTCCGTGGCAACAGCCTTGGTAGTAAAATCATGTCATTCTGTTTCAAAATATATGGAACGGGTTATCTGCAGAATTTACTAGAACCTTTGATATCGGACTTGCTCACAGAACCAGAGAAAAGCTTTGAAGTTGATCCAGCCAGGTTGGTTTGATTACCTTACCTATCTATCTTATCTTCTCTCTTTTTGGTTCATTCATCTCTGGATAATTTCTGATTTCTGTTTTTTTGCAGATGTACATTTCCTTGCTTTACTCATGCTCTACTGTACGTGATGCATATCAAGATTGTTAAAATAATTGAGTCAATCCAAGGTCAATGCTTAATTTGTTCAGAGCTTCAAGAGGACTTTTATGCGTGGAAATCTGATGTGGCGTGAGCATGATCTAAACACAACTGCAATGATAATTATCTTGCTGTAGAATCCACTCACGGGGCAAATATTATGGGTGTGGATGTACAATGAACTGTGATGGGGAGATCTTATCATCGTTATTGATGCTCAGATTTTTATTTGGCCATCAGATTTTGATGTTCATTTTTCAGAGCAACTTTTACTGGAAATTTTCTGTTCAGTTTGCTTTTGTGGATCTGTCCTCGACACATGGCTTTCATGCGGCGACCCACAATCTTTGGATCTTAGTTGACCCAGAACAACTACAAATTGGGCCTTTTTGATTTTTTAGGGAGGCACTATTTTGAAGTGGAGGCTCGAAGGGTTTTTTATCACTGAACATTTTATGATTAGCTTTCTCCGTAGAACCAATGCTGAAAATTTGACAGTTATACGGTGAAATCTTACCTCCCTATTGAATACACCAAATGGGCCCATTTTGGGGACTTTCGGGAAATGGGGGCCGGACAAATTTTGTACTGATCTATTTCGATCTGTTTTGTCATCAAGAACATCTCCACGAAGTTTGACAAAACAATTTTTGGATGCTCTGTATAAACTCCACAAAGGCAATCCACTGTGGAATCCATTCGCACACTAGCTTCTTATTTATATTCCATGATCTGAGCGTTTATTTCTGTTTTTTTTTTTCTTCTGATTCATTTGTTTCCATTGGAAGAAGATGACGAAAGAGAAGATGAAATTGCCTAACACTCTGGCCAGTCCATCTGTTTACATCCACATAGCATGCATGAACTATCATGAAAATTGCAGACTCACTTCATTGTTTGTTCTTTTCTTTTCTGTTATTCCTTATTTCTAGGCTTGATCCTTCGGAAAATGTGGATGAACGGAGAGCTAATTTGATATCATTGACTCAAAATGTGTTCAATGCCATCATACAGTCATTTGACAGGTGATTTTTTTAAAAAACAGTTTTTGTTTTTGTTTGTTGGAACTTGTGTTGGCATTATTCATGTTTTGTAAAGCAAACAGTGCTTTGCATTGAACTGTCTGAAGATTTGTCCCTTTCTTCTATAATTTTCTTTATTCAAATCAACCTGTTAAATGAGCAGAAGGAAGGCAAGCACAATGATAGCAGCTTATAAGACTTAGCAGGAAGATAGCAGCAACATAATATGTTGTTCATATTATGTTGCTAAGTCATCACCGTTTGCTTATCAAACTCTATCTTTCCTTGCCTTTGTTCACCTCGGCCAGTTTCGGAATAAAACGATGTTGATTTGTGCAAATCAGTTTTTTGTTTCCCCTGAATGATTTGATTTTTAGCGCTTACACTGTTCTTACAAAATACCAGCGATATCTAATCTGAGCAATGCAAAAGAAGTTGGCAAGACCATGGACAAGCAGCTCCAACATCTTCATTTGCTAAGCCTTTCCTTCTTCCTTTCTCGTATTGAAGAAATTTGGGTTTCGTGCAGTTGTTTTTGGTTTTTCTTTTTCTGCATGTTGTGTTGATTTTTATGTGTCGGTGTCTGTTCACCGGTTTTCTCTTTTTTTTTTTTATTCATTTGACATTGAACAGAACCCGCATGATGATTAATCATCTCAATGACGTTCTTTGAACAGAAAAATGACATTCTTTTGTTGTCTTACATAATTCATTGATCTTGTCCTGTATTCATTGATTTTGTCTTTTACACAAGAAACCCAGGGAAGTCCCTTCAGTTGAAGTCGATTGTTTCACTGGAGATATTTTCAAACCAAGTCCTTAAAAAATCGAAATTTTACATTTTCTGGACTGGCATTGACAGCTGGGGCTGGATGGGGTCCTAATGCACCAACCTATGCTGTAGACAAAACGTTTTTCTTAGGGATGTGGCACCCATCCAGTCTTTTTAAATGCATGAAAAACATGACACCACTGATTTTTGGAAGAAAAAGAAGGCCATTGTCTCAAATCATATCACATGTTAAAATTGTAAAGTGAGGTTTGAAACAGAAACTGGATGTGAAGAATGAAGTGGTCACCTCAGAGGAGCTCACCTCATCCCTCAAAACGACCAAGCAAGAGGTCGCCAGACGACAGACTTTGACGCCGTTCCGAAGAACGCCCCCCACAGAGTCCTGATAAACCCCCCTCTTTCGGAAGTGAGCCAAAAAGTCGTCCCAGAGGAAACGAGCAAACTCTAGACAACCGACAGTCTCATTCCAAACAAGCCTCAGAGTGGGTCCATTTTTTATTGCCTGCAAAAATACAGTGCATAAATACAGAAATACAGAAAAAGCAGAAAACTCTGCACATGTACCGGATCACTGCAGCAGACGAATCAGATTGTGATACAATATATCTGCCAAAATTCATATTACCAAAAACCGTCACTGAACAAATAAAAGGCAACTGCTAATGGTCAATTTTATTTTAGCTCATGATATCCCATCTGGGAAAAATTTCCCATGGAAGATGGGGCTTGAACCTGAATACCTTTGTCTTGTTCAGAGGCAGGTATCATCTGTCAGCACCATACATCAGTCACCCCTCGCCCTGTAAAAGCCAGACATGTCAGACAAAGGCAATGAGACCTTATCAAATCAACCTGCAAAATAATGTAGAACTGCTAAGCTAGCAGCATCACAGCAGGTTGGTAGCCAACAGGAAGCATGATAAAAACCGAACAAAATGTTGCCATTTCAAATTCCCGTTTTGCTTTCCCGGCTAAACGTACCAAGCACACCTCAATAGACGTGTGCAGGTGTAAAAGAAAACAAACCCCAATAATACATTGTTGAGTCGCATCATTTTTTAGTCCCCCCCGAAGTTTGTCTTTTTCTTGTGTGCAGTCAGGCTAAACATAAAAGCACCACATTGCAACAAACAATGCATGATAAACGTGTCATGATTGCATTCTCCGTTGCATTGCAAAGGGTATCTTTATCTTTAAATTATTCTGCAGAGAAGAGTTTTTTTCTGAAATCCTATTTTATCAGCTTGAAACTATCAGAAGACATGGTAAAGGGGGGGGCCTGGTAAAAAATGACACTTTTTGTCAAAAATTTATTTTTGTCAGTTTTCATCCACGTTCATAGAGTGAAGTTTCTACTCTCAAAAACTGAAAACCAAATTAGAATATACCGAGACATTTTGTTTTTATATGCGATTTAGTGATGGCGTACATGAAGAGTTTTAATTGCGCAAAATATTTTAGTGATAATTTGCCGCTAAATGAGTTACGCATCGCATGTATCTCAGCCATTTTTTAACCCAGAAAGCTGAAATTTTGTGTACTTGTGTATTTTTTCCTGGTCTGTTGGCTGTTGGAAGCAGAATTTTGATATCTTTGCTCTGAGTCACTTCACATGTGCATTTCAACAGAACTACCTCTCGCTTCTATATAATGCCAGCGTAAATCAAAATAACTTGTATTTCTCAGTCAAAAATAAACATTCATTCAGCCAATTTTCTTGCTCTTAGTTAGCATTTTGATGCAAACAGAACCTAAAAATGTCTTACGGCTTACGTACAGCATGCATGCAAAGTCGTGCTACATTCTTGTGACATTTTCCCCAATATCTCAGGAATGGGTAACGGTATCAAGTTGAAATTTTGTGTCAGAACTCTTCTTATAAGGTAGTAACTGTGTACCAAAAATGAATCAAATCGGTACATAAACACCGGAGATAGCATTTTTGACCAGGGCCCCCCAGGGTAGTTCTTGTGCTTAAGGAGGATGTGTCTGATGCATCTTCAATTGCAAAACATGAAATAAAACAACATGAAAAAAAACATGAGGAGCTGAAATCAATTTCTCCATGCCTCTTTGCCGGCATCATGCATGTCACCTGAATGTTCGGTAGCAGATGACGGATGTAGGTGGAGGTGCATTCAGTGGCAAGGTACCAAGTTGGGTCAATGTTACTCGCAAAGTTGGCAGAGAGATATGAGGAAATGTGGGAATTTGAGCTGGTTCTATTGTTGAAAAATGGATTGCCATGTCTGATGAAGATGCAGGTGTTGATAAGTGAGCCATCTTTGAGATGCAAAGCTGTGTGCTGTCTTTTAGGATTTCAAATTGCTGTCTTTTAGGATTTCAAATTGCTGTCTTTTAGGATTTCAAATTGCTGTCTTTTAGGATTTCAAATTGCAATGCCAATTGGCCTGCCTCCCTCTTAGCATGATGGGTCTGCTGTGCTTTGTCTGTTTTGCTGGTGGGTCTGCTTTGCAAGGATAGTGTTTTGGTGTGGTGGTGGGCCCGTGCTGTCTGATTGTCGCAGTATATCTGGGCATCATGTTACTTGTTTCTGAAATTGACCTTTGTTTTGCAATGTGACAACAGCTGATGCAGCTGCATTGGATGCGTTGCTGGGGGAGGGCATTGAATGCACCTCCAGCTCAAACAAAGCCATCATCGGCTATCGCAAATTCAGTTGACTAATGAATAATGATGCTGGTAGTGAGGCTGGCAAAATCAGTTCCAGCTCACAGTTAGTTATTTTTCATTCATATCTTTTACAGTTGTGCCAGGCATATCCTCCCGTAGCATTTACAACTAAAATATCAACATTTACGTTGCAACTGTTTGCATGAATGACTAACCATTGTCACTATGCACTGCCTATTTTCACTGTGGTACCTACTGTAACTGTTGTCTTTGGCTGCATATCAATTGTCTTTGGTCTGGAATTTGCCCACACATGATGCATGGAACTCGAATGTGTTTCAAAGTGAAGGCTTGGGAAATTGTTGTGGGCTTAACCGTTTCCAAACCAGAGTGCCATACTTTGGCACCCATGTGGATGCAGGATGCACAGCGCAAACCAGATGCACTGTCAATGCAGTGGCACCATTGGGCAC